>OW203764.1:23610953-23669064 GCA_934045905.1 Leuctra nigra
TAGAATCTAAGTCTGGTTGATTCCTATGTTCAGGAATAAGACCCCAAGCACTTTTTCCTTGAATAACTTGCTCGGTACCGACTTATAAAATAGCAGGGGAATGTTCTATTATACTCTTAATATTCAGTATTTTGACCCCACCGACGGCTGCAACCTTATCGCGGTGGTGGGGTTTGTGTTGGCCAACGATCCATTGCAGCTACGCCGGCGAGCATATGCTCATGTGTAAGGGCTACCCATGCCGGACAGGTCAGTGGTGAGGTCCAGACCAAGAGCAGCCAGGGTTGGCCTAACCAAGTCCTCCCTTGAATTTGCGGTCCCTATCGGGCCGGCCTTCCCCCTCGAGATGGTGATCCCCCTGAAATCGGGTTCCGCCGGCCCGAATCCTCACACCCCCCGGTCCGTCCCCATTCCGGCCTGGCCTTCCCACCAGTGCCGGACTCCCCCGGATCGGGCCCGTTAGGTCAACCCCCTCCCAATTTCCTCCACTTGATTCAACAAAGTTTAAATTAAAATAATTAATGTGCGCAATATAACCTCGTCGTTGACGCGCCGTTAAACCCTATTAATCTAATCTAATCTAATCAGTATTTTGATTATGAATGTGTGTGTAACGATATAATCAGTCCAATGATCAATCAATGAAGGAGCTACGCATCGAGGATTCTATGTATCGAGTAGAACACGTAACCGGATGTTATGGACGATTTTGTTGGGCAATAATACTGTCCTTGATTCATTTCCTCCTTGATCCTGACCATGTTACGTCACAGCACGGCACCTCCACCACACACTCGAGCCACGCACCGTGACTTCTCCAGGTCACTTACCATCACTAAGTAAAATTAATAATAGTAATAATCAAGACGCTCTTTAGCTCCTGACGGTGGTAATACTCTGAACTTTCCCACCAAGAGTGAAGTTGTGAGGTCGACGAAGTTCTCTTACTTCACAATATTGCTGCTTCCGAGCGCGAACTTTCGCCGGGATGTTTGCACAGTAAGTTCGTTCTGCAGCTACCAAGTTACGAGCGATTTACTTGAAAATCGAGTTTCGAGTATCTTTCACGGTTAAACTTGAGTGCGGTTAGTTGATTTGTTTGCATTTTGGCCGAACGTTCATGTTTATTAATATAGGTAAAGTTGCTGGCAAGTTTTGGGAATACTAATGGAGTATGCGATCATTGAAGGAGGTGGATTTTCGTTATCAAGTTGTAAGCTACTTCGTGGCTAAATCAGATGTTTCTTGACAGAGTTATGTCATGGTCGCCTCAGGTATAGCTTCAGTGTGAACACAAACGCATATTGGAACTTGATTAGGGCTCAATATCATGTGTTATTAATTCATAAAGAGCAGCGATCGAGTTTGAAGTTGTGGAGGAGAGCTTGGGCCGCTTGAACTCGTTTAGCCTGTAGGTCGCCTTTTAGTTTTGATAAGAATCAAATATGAGGCTATTTTGGGGGTTCCTTGGAACAAACCGTAAATGTGTTATTTTCAATTATTTTAAGAAATAATCGATTGGGATGATTGCAATATTGCTCCGGTCATTAACTTTAACTTTCCCTTTCGGAGTGTATGAAATAATATTATTACAAAATGAACCACAACGTTAAAAAATATGAATACAAAAATACTATTGACTATCAAAAGTTCCATGTTGATAACATTTAAATGTTGGTGATGATAATGTCGTATACATATTGTGTGAAAATATTCTACCTAAACACAAAGTAGTATTCATAACCAAAAAGCGTCGGTTCTCGTTGCATTATACTGCATTTGTAATGAATTCAGCCGTAGCAATTAATAATATATAACTATTGATCAATATGTTAACAACTAAATAGTATTACCGCAAAACCAAATTGTAAATTGTTCTAACCATATTGCCAGGATACTATGTTACGAATAAAACTTGCAACGAACACATTTCTTCTCTCACGTTTACAAACACCCCACCAAACAAACAATAACACTAATAGAGAATGAATCCACCTTGCACAATGAGTAATTAGAGGAACCTTTTCCGATGCATCACTTCCCTCAAACCCACTCAAATCATCCCTCATTCAGACTAGTTACGTCACGTGTACGAAGATAAATGATCACCCTCACAATACATTATTAAACATCATTAAATATTAAACGTTGAAATGTATTGTCACACGTCATTCTATACATCTCCGGTGTAAGGAAACGTTTGGTAATTGATTCGTGACGATCCTGCAGGGGTGGTGGGTGCTGTGGAGGGGTTTGGGGGGGGGGGGGACGATCATCCCTACACTTTGTTAATATAGGATGAGGTGAATAGAATTCCCATACTGAGCCACAAGTTATTGCATTTACTTTTTATTAGACTCATGTAGGTCCACGTATATAAACCGACTCGCTCCCCCCCCCCCGCCCCCCTCACGCATGTCGGGGGATATTGGCACAGTGGTGGAGGGTGGGGTCACAGGGGTTGCGAGTGTTTTTGTTATAAATCGCAGCAATTAGCTACAAGTTTTAAGTGCGCTTTTTAAGAAAATGAAACATTCAGAATGCGTTACGAAAAGAGAATGCAATTTAATAAGTTTTAGTAGCGCCAGTAGAACGTCTTGTTATTCTCGAGGGGGCTTTGTTTATAATCTTTTCTTGAAAATAATAGCAGAGCAATCTGCGATATTGTTAATTGACTTAATGGCTTTAGCGAGTTGGAAAATTTGAATTCTTTGAAGTGGATCACAATTATGTCCCGGCTTCTCGTGAGACTACAGGAGCCTAAAAAACTAAAAATATCAACTGGAATCACTTAGCGCTCTACAAAATGTACTGTGCTTCATCATAGTTAAATATAAATAAGTGCGCTAATTTCCTCAGCAATCTCATTATTATTTCAAGTATTTTGATACAGACTATCTTGATGGCGGGATTACTTTTATCAGCAGGATCAACGCTGTGCCCATTGGCTGTTGCCATGATACCACTCGTACTTTCAACCGTATTGGCATGTTCTTATAAACATCCAAAGATAATTTTCTGTGTTTCTACAAAAGCATTGAATCTTTCTGTTTTTAAACAAGTTGGTACAGAGTATCTTGTATAGGAAAACATTACTTCTAGACACGGATGACTTTCCTCCTGGCCTACGCCACTGGAGCCGTGGAATAGGCCTCGTCTCGCGTGGTTGCCATGTCGATATTACCGTTTGACATTCACGCTCCATTCTAAAAGAACTCCTTTCTCTCGTGCAAAAAATATTATTACTTCGGTATCAAATCTAATACGTCAAATATGAAATATTTAAGCTGTAAAGTTAATGAAATCCGGTTTTAATATGTGTTATTTTCAGTGAAGGCTCTTTGCTCTTAGTTAATATGTACATTCCCGTCGCAGTGTGTGAATAAGCATGGCCTTCTCTGAAAGAATTTCACTCTAATAATGAAATTGCACCTTCAAAAGAACACAGAGAATGATAATATTAAATGAAAACTGCCGCCTGATAGATGAATATTTCTATGTAATTACTGTTACTCTGTCACGTGATGATTAATAAAGGTGTGCCGTCATACATGTTAGGGATGAGAATTAGGGGCGCACTGATGATGGAACGTGTTTAATTAAAAATGAGCGAACGCAATTTTTTAACTAGTTTAGAATGCTTATTCCAACAATCTAAAATAAAATCTCCTCATTTGTAGAATAGCATTATTTTTTAAAGAGATTTGTTAGCTGAGATTATGTAAAACATACAGATGTAAGATAATTCAAACAAAAGGAGCTACGACCCCCCACCCCTCCTCCACCCCAAAGAAAGAAAGCCCGTTGAATATTTTTTCATAATTCACACAGGCGATTTGCTACTTACTATAAAAAGAGCTGTCTATAAAACAAGGTACCACTTTGGAGCTTTTAGTTATAATAAGAGAGGGGTCGGTTTTGCTTGTTGCAAATGAAAACGTATAAATTAGCAACACTTTAAGGAAATTACTAGCGATACACCAGATGGTACCTCCGGTTTCTCGGGTTTTCATTGGCTACTAGGCAATCTGATGCAACTGCCTCATTAGTCTGGGCATTCAACAGGGCTGATAATACATTAATCCACGCTTCATATCGCCGTGGGGGTTGCATTGCTCAAGCGATGACGTACTTCAGTCATTTGCGTATTGCACATCCAAGATTTCATCATTTCAAAAGTGAGTACGTTTCTAATTGCAATGTCAATTAACATTGAACAGAGATAAATGCAGTTTCTGTACATTTTCTGTACACATATTAATTAACTGCTATTCTTTATCCCATCCGTTCGAATATGTACAGAAACTGCATGAATGAACCTGTAGACTTTTGGTGTTGAAAACCCTGCATTTTACAGTTATAGGAGTTGTTATATTGAACTGTAATTTTTAAATATAAACATGCAATCTCGATATTGAGAATGTAGGATATTGAGAACGATGGTCTGATAGCTTGTAATGTCCAATCATTACCTTCATTCCATTCTCCTAGGAGATCTCTAACCCTCATCAGTGCGTTGTGTCTAATGTCCGTCCGTCCGACCGGGTAGCTCAGTTGGTAGAGCTCTCACCCGGTAAGTGAGAGGTCCCGGGTTCGAGCCCCGGTTCGGTCGGATATTTTTCACAACGCACATCCCTTCGTATAATCTCGATATTGTTCGTAAGCGAATTCGAGAGTTTCGTAAAATGGGTCCTAAAAAATAAGGCGATTTGATTTTTTTCTATAAATTACATTGTTCACTTTACCTCTAACACGATTTTCTCCAAACTAGTACAAAGATTCCGCTAGAAAGGATACATTTGAATACTCCGTTGTTGAGATTAGAATATAGGACAAGTATAATGCTCCTAATCCTGCCATGAACAGGATTCATACTCGGTCCAACATGTGGCGGTCCAACATCTAACACACTGAGCTTCTAGATGATCAGACAGTCTCGAGTACGTAATTCTAAATGAAATCCTTGAAAGCGTTCAAGAGTATTAACATTCCAAGTCTAAGATTACAACCAAACTTAGTGGTAGAGTTGGACGAGTAGACGTAAATAAAGAAGAGCGTCCAACGAATTGCATTGCTTTGTAGGGAAAGAAGTTATAAAGATGCAGGTGATGAGAAGAAAAATGAAATTGTTTCGAAGAGCCATACGAAGAGTATCGAATCACAAATTACGTTTTTTCTTTTATTTTGAGGTGTGTTCCATTTAAACCCACATTCTTTTAATACACGGCCAGCCAGGAATATTTTGTACCGTGCAAACCCACATTCTACTTTACCCCGAGACTAGATGAAGCTTTGTGTCAGTGAGGCCCACACTCTACTTTACCCCGAGACTAGATGAAGCTTTGTGCCTTGCAGGCCCACATACTACTGAAATAACACTGAAGTATCTTTTCTTCTTTGATACTCAATTTAAAATTTCAATTATTTCATAACTAAAATAAAATCACCTAAAAATTAAATGTACGCAAGTTTGAAAAGTGAAAAATAATACAAAACGTATTTCGTTTATACATAGATTCAAGGTATTTTCTTCAATTGCTTTGTAAGAAATGTAACAATGTTTTCAACGATTTTAAACACATTTGACAATACATTTTGCGATACAGCTGAGAAAACCGATTTTCCATATCTGTTGTAACACGACTCCTGGTAACTTCTCCTTTATCGGCACTCATGCAGTAACTACCTAATGTTTACTAAAAGCACATGCGCAAAATTTCAGGTCTCATGTAAAATGCAATTTGCATCGCAGAGCACGAAATGTGCATAAAATATCGAAGGGATTCTAGCGGTTTGGTTGAATGGTTATAATACTGCAGCACAGAACACTCTTACGTGAAGTACGACTATTAATATTCCATAGATTTGCCTTAAGTAAATAGAAATACCTAATAAATCTCCATATTTAGTCTTGTATTATGCAATATACTTTCTGAAATAGGTCAGTATTTAATCCACCATAAGCGCCAGTTTTATATTTCTTATATTTTACGTGTGATGTGGGCGGTTGCAAAGTTACATTAGTTAATAGCTTAACATTATTTATGCAAGCGATTATGTTAATAGTAAGCCCTTAAAGTTTACGCTTCTAGTACATACTACTCTTTAGATGGCCGTTATTAAAATATGCGATACACAACAATGTGTTTGTATTATTCATGACTTTAATATCAGCAACTTGGAGTCTACCTAGTGAACAGAAATGTGAGATGTATTAGACGTGAGGTGCATATTGAGGAACTATTTGGTCAATTGAAGAGCAGTCATGTCTGTCGGCTCTGTTGGAGCGTTGGTGGGTCTGAAAATGACCTTGGCGTTAATTTCGAATTATCCTTACTGCCTTCTTCAGGCTGCGACTGTGATCTTGGCCAACAACTCCGACATTACTGCTCTCATCTCAACTTTATTCTGTCAACTCTTGTATCTTGTTGGATTTACTCGAGATTTTATTCCATACGCACAGTTGCGTAGATCTTATATTATAGATTGATTAATTGTATTGAAGCTAATGTAAACATGTTGTTCTAGAAAGTGACATGGAATTGACTGCATATTGTAGTTTGTTGTTGGAATCCATCAGGAGATTTATTGTAAAATATTCTACAATATTTTCTATTTGGAAAGATCGCATTGCATAGAATCTAGGAATACCGTTGATCAGTAATAAGTCGCTTTTTATCTGATGAGTTTCCCTGATGAAGACGGTTGAAATACAGTTTGTTTTTAACATATTTTCATGCAGTGCCAATATGACAGAGTTCTAGTATTGAGCAATTTCTTCATGACAATATTTATCTTCAAGGGCATTGGACAAAACATAGTTAGATGAGTATTTTAAGATATTATACAATTCAATATAAAATTGGAGGGACATAGATTAAAAACTTGATGTCTCAAAAAAAATTAGTTAGATAGGTAATTTTTTGCAGTTTTTGTTTCTCCATATTTGAAACAATGTAAAATTCAAACACAATTCAAAACTAATGACTGATTCCACCTGCTTTTGTATAGGAAATGTGACGTTTTTCCCGTTTTTCCGGAACTATGCGAGTGAAAATGGTTTGGTTTTTATCTAACTCCCTCATTTACTAAGTTTAAAAATGCATTGTTGAGATAGAGGGACGCAGGACTAGGCGATGAATTCTTTGCAAGTTTACTTCCGTTTTAGCTTTGGAATTCATTATTTACTGCTGCAATGGCACTGGCGACTTAGGTATTTCAGAATGCCTAATTTGTTTCATTATGTGACAAAATATGAGACAGGTAGAAGCACGTCGATAATTGAAGTGAAAAATAGAACAGTGATATACGAGTACACTTCTTTCGTAAATCATTTCTAAAGAGGAATTTCTCGTGAATTAAAAACTATTTTGTTTAGTAACTTTAACAAAATTACGCTGTTCTCCAAAGAACATTAAGAACAAATGTTTTTATATTATATGTCAGATGTAAAATGGAATAATAATCCTGTTGCTTTCACACTCCAGTTTCGCTTTTTATCAGAAATATTCATCGTCTAAGTTATCCTATATCATTCAGAGTAATTGTATTCCATCATCCTTTGGAAGGTAGGTAAGGAGAGAACAACAAATCTAACATCCAAGGAATCCAAGTCCTATACAGAAATAAACAGAAGTCAATCGATAGCTACTTCATAAAGACGTCGAGCTCTGTAATCGGAAGCTTTGAACATAATGGGATGGAGGCACTCGTATTTCCTAAATGCGCCGGCGATTTCTCACCAAAAATAGCTCACACGTGAAACCGACCAATTAGAACTTAATCACGAGCTCTGATTGGTTGAATAATGTTGCGAGCGACAATATGCGCTCAAGGTCGTATGAAATAAATGGAGCTCTCGTCTTTGGTTTACGCAAATTCTACACTTGTATTTGTGTGAGAAAGATGACAGACTGATTGGCGAAGAAATAATTGGTCCTTACAAAGCCTATGTACTTTGGTATCACGGCCATGTTTTGTCTAAATTGAATAACTGAATGGGTTCTCCCCAAAAGACATACTTTTGTATTTACTAGGAAAACGCTCAGTGTAACGCGTTAATGAGCGAGCCTTCGTACTGCATCCGATTTGATACGCGTTTGGAAGAATCAGCTGCTCTACAGGCCTTGGAACTGAAGCATTAAGAAGGCAGGGATGAACATTTAGTATACATTTTTCAAATATTTCAAGATTATAGAATAAAATGTCCGTAAAATGACAATAACTTTTGAAAATAAAGACAGAGTCTTCAAATTGGCAAAAAAAAAATACCTAAATGTTGGTCCCAATGACCATGCAAAGTTTTAGTTGATCGGTCAATCGGTTCTAGTTTAAATTTAAAAAAATCACATAATAAATGTATTTATGTCACAGGATCCTGTTCAAAAACATTCCCAGAAACCTCATAGATTACATAAGTATGTGTGCAAAATTTCAAATCGATTGGTTGAACAGTTTGACCTGGGCAGTGAACACAAAAAAACAAAAAAACACACAGAGAAAGTGCCATTAAAGTACCGTGGTGACGCTCGTTACGCTTCCCAACAATCATTATTGTTTAAATACAACCACCAACAATACATTTATGGTTGTAAATACAAAATGATGTCTCTTGGGGAGCTCCTGTTCAGTATTTAATGTGGACAAAACATGTCCGCCTTGCGAAGTAGCAGTTAACGAGGTCTCTAATTGTTCTTTTACAGCCGCCTCTTTATGTTGTGATAAAAGCCAGTGATAAAACTAGTCTTTCAAATCATCCCTCTGTACACAAATACCAATCAATCTCTACTACGTCTTCGTACGACTAGTCGCTATAGGGGGTGAGTTTTATCACAACATAACGAGTTGACTATACACTGGGTTGTTGTGGACTCACCTTCAGCTAAGCATCCCTTGATCTCTACTCGCAGACAGACGGTCCTGCGGTGGATGCTGTACGGCAGAACTCGGATCTGACTTGCGTAGATGGCGGGCAGGAGGCGGTGACTCACGACTGTGGCAGTGTCACTGTTGCCGCTCAGGATCTGCAACAATCAACATCAACCATTGTTGTACACTTCTTACATGTGAACAACATGTGTCTGTTCAGTCGAAACTGTCGTAGATAGCGTCATTTGCCATACAATGCGTCGCTAATCTTTCAGGACTTCGTCTGTTTGTTTTTATGATGGCACTGCCCAGGCCACACAGATCAACCAATCAATCAGAAACCGTAGAAATCATCAAAATTGATTTGTCGATAAAGTAATCGCAACCGACTTTGATCACTTGCAAATTATTGTGTTTTGTTTACACTCCAGAGTGTACAGATCAGCAACTCAAGTACAGCATGTTACATCAAGCATCAATGTGGGTGAATAGTAATCTTGATTAATGTTGAAGTTCACATTGATTTTGTGAGCTTTAGTTTTGAAATCAAAATTCAATTGTTTGCAAACATTTCATCATTGCAAAACGAATCTCGTTTTTGAGTGTCTCCTTGGGGAAAAAATCATTTAAAAAATGATCAATTGACTTGAAGAGTCTGTTCAATTCTGCCACGAAAGATACTTACTAAAACCGGCGTCAAGTCCCCTTAACCATGGTACTAGATACAGAACTGAATATTCAGAAGGTTATGAATCACAGTTTCCATATTCGTCAAAAGGTGGCATTATATTTCAAACACGAATTCATCAAAATCAACTTAAATAAAGTGCATATATATCACACTACAATTCAAATTGGGCAATTTCAATTTCTAGCCAATGAAATACCGTTTTGAGCAATACTCTGAAATCCAATTGGCTTCTGATTAAAATTTACCAATTTAAATTGTATAGCCTAGTAGGTGATATGGACTTAACTAGGAAAACGCTCTGGGTAACGCGTTGATGAGCGAGCACGGATACGCGCAACACCTCGAACCTAAATTCTGTCTATCGAAAATGTCATTAAAAGCCAATAATTCTAAAATTCGCCACAGATTTGTATAAAAAACTCAAAAAATTCCTAAAATATTGGTCCAAATAACCATGCAAAGCTGTAAGTTGATCGATTGAACCTTTATGATTGAACGGTTCCGTGTTAATTTTCAAAAATCATAGGATCTCCTTCAAAAAATATACCTGAGACCACTCATATGATATAAGTGTGTCTACACAATATCAGATCGACTGTTGAACGGTCATTATCAGATTCATTATGCGTTTGAAAGTTTCTGCTATAACTACCTTGCCTTGAACTGAAGATTCGAAGTCGCCGTGAATTTGACAGCCAACACGCAAAAAGTCCGTAAAATGTCAATAACTTTTGGATTTAAACACAGATTAGTATGAAAATTGTCAAAAATGAAGATAATGTTGGTCCCAACCATCATGCGAAGTTATAAGTTGATCGTTCAATCGGTTCTAGTTTAAATTTCTAAAAACACAGGAAAGATGGTTTTAAATTTTAACCAATGGGAGGATTTGGCTGAAACTTTGTTTGATTGGGTACAATGTTGGGGGTAAAGACTTGGCAAAATTTCAATTTGATCGAGAAAACCAATCAAAAGTTATTTTTTTTTAAATTTGAACCAATCAATGGATTTCAAAAAAATTAGGGTCTGCAACAATCAGAAATGTTACGTACATGTGTGCAAAATTTCAGCTCGATCGAAGAAAAACTCTGACCTGTATATAGTCAGTAACAGAAAAAAAAAAAAAAAAAAAACAGAGGTCCGTGCCAAAAGAGCCAAAAGGAGACGCTCGCTTCGCTCGCTCAACAAATATGTACGCTTCGTCATTTTTTTCCAGCGGTAAAATTCAATTACTACAAACATAAACTAAGTCGTAACTTATATTAGCAGTCACTATCATTCGAACATTGTTTTCTATAATGCATTAAATCATATTTGGCATGGATTATGTCTGAAAGTACAGAGAGTTCCCCTTATCTCTCCGAGGAGCCATATGTCACACTTTCCATATTTGATTCCAACTGCAGAATCTAAAGACACGATACATAGGGGTTGCGGAGTGACAGTTGGGGTTCAGAGTGATAAAGAGAAGAGATTGGCTGCGTGAGCGCAAAGTGAGGAATGGGGTGAATTACAGATAGGAAGCGAGAGGGTGACCACATAAATTAATTAAGTTATTGACCCGAGCTTTCTTTCACCCTTTTGTCTGTTACGCCTCAATTATCCAATGCTTTTAGAGGTTTCTAACAACCCCTTCCATCTTCACCTTCAATGGAGCCCTGCCTCAACCCCCAACGAGAAGATTCTGTTGAAATGGGTCTCTCATATTTTCATTATACTCTAGGGTGGGTGTATTAAATAATATGCTTTATTGTTCTTAGCTTGGTCGTGGTGGGTTCTTTGCTAGAGACGTGAAGTCTATAAACATGGGTTACTCCAGGAGTAATATGAAGGAGAGAGAAACTTAAGGTTTCATCTTTACATTTGTCAGATGAAGCAGTGATTTTACAATGTCTCGATAACTTTGAACTGATATCGTGTAGAAAACTTAATCGCTTTCCTATTGGCTGTTGCTATTTGTAATAACCGATTTATCCCGCTGTTGACTTTATATGGATATTGTAAAAGAGTTCTATATAGTGACGACTTCCATTGACAACATAAATACGATTTGACAAAGTTATCAAGATATTTTGTTGAATAAATCATAAGACGTATTCTGTTACTCTGCTCTGGGCCCTATTCTCTATTTTTTAAATTCCAGATTCAACTGGAATCCGATTCTGTATTCAACGATTGCTCTGGTTCGAAATTATCTTGCTCTAATCATTTACTCCAATTTAACATATTATTTCAATTAATTACATTACATTACATAAACTCCTCTCCTCTTTTAACATCATGTATGTCGTTTATAGAACCAATTTTACAATACCCCGCTCTGGCATTGTCGGCATAAAAATCTATTTTTACTTGACAACTATTTACTGAATAAGTTCAGTAAATTCAGTGAACACATGGTCAATGTTATTATTTCACAGACTAGCACTTCAAGGTTCATTGTTGTTCAGGGACGTTTTTTCGTTGTATTTGTATTTGTACTGTGTGTTTCTTAATAAATAGGTACATAAATAATAAAAACGATATACCATACGGCATCCTGACAACAGTATTACTTGCGGTCTTCTTCGGAATAAGTATAAAACAAATTGTCATCTACGCAAAAAGAACTTTGTACACAGTAAACATTTTAGTTTCGTATTTATTTAAAATTAATAACAAGCCCTCGGCGAGATGTAACATTTGAGAAGACACAAAATGTCGAGGTATAATTTGGTGATTGAGTTTCCTCTCGGTCTCAAATGTATATAAAAAGTTATTTTCATTGAAATTATACTCGTTACGGCTAATTTGTTACTGCCTTTTGAAGATGGCTAATGGTGCCTATCAATATCAGTTAATGTGATAATTGCAACATTCAACATTTCATTAAAGTTCACACAACTCCAACTTTTCCTCCGTTTCGAACGAAAGTTTTGATTGGATTAACTTGCCTCCCATTGCGCACGCAGGTAAATACGCACAGTTATAATAAAAAAATCTGCAATTTCACCGCCCAAAAGTTCTTGGGTTCCAATTTTAGACATTTTTATACACGCCATCGTTTACGGTGTTAAACTCCCAAAGGAGCAACGGAGTTGGCATACGACGAGTATAAATAAGGATTATGCGACTCGGCGAAAGCGCAGAGTCACCGAGAAAAGAGAAATGCGGAACAAAATAATGACGCCTAGTTTACGGCTGCTTTTGATTTCGTAAAACTTCACGCAATGAAAAGATAGAAAAGTGTTTACTTAGTGAATAAATTTATTTTAAAAACACTTATGGCAATGCATTTCGTTTTCAGTGGTACAGATTATTATATTGTCTAGAATTCAATTTTTATTGTTTTAGTTATAGACGCCACAGAATGAAATTGTTCTGATGTGCGAATGAGGGAATTGTAGTTTGACAATGAATGGTAGACCTTGTTTCTGATTATTGTTTCCAGCGGTTGACAGTATCAAGGGTTTTTTTCTCTGTTGAGAGCTTTTATACTTTGATTCACATGTAACTTTAGATAAATTAAACATGACATTTGGAATATAGAACAACGGCGATTTATGGAAGCGAAATCTGAGTTAACGTAATAATTGTGCGCCACTTGTTTTTCAGTTAGATTCGAACAAAAATAGTGACTGACGGACGTAATTCTCTAAAATGGCACACAACTTTAAAATATAGATTTTGAAGTTCTGGAAAACGTGTTAATCTGAGCAAAACATATCAAAGAACAAGGAGTCATCACCGCAGAACTCATGGGTTAAACTTTAAATATGATAACCAATTTAAGTCGATTTGGTTACAGAATGTTTTAAATACGGATGAATATTCAAATAAACTATTTGCTTCTCCATGAATATCGAGCTGTATTAAGAGAGTGTTCTCTCAAAGTGATCAGTCAACGTTCTCCAAGTTTAGATTTATCTATCGACGAGTCGTATTTTATTGAGGCAAGGTGGTTATTTAGTAATGCACCTTTATTCCGAGTAATTAGATCTCGTTGAATCTGGGAATCACATTTCTATTTGCTCCTCTTGGGACACGATCAAAAACAACGAACGTTACACCATAAGTCTGGATTGTATCGTGATTCAGGAGAGAGTCAAAAATTACTTCTCCTCGCGTATTCGGATTGAATTGGGAATTCACGAAACGAACGTGTTTGTTTTCTATGTAGCACAAACGTGGTGGTTCCGTATACCTTGGCCATACGCGGTGTGATTGCTTAAACAGCATCCGCCGGAGAGGAACACTTCCAGATAACGTAGCCAGTGATGTTTCACATGCGACATGTACTTTCATATTCAAGAGATATATGATCAATACAGATTTATTTATTTTCTTATATTTCTAGCTTTCATAAAAAATACATGTGTTGGAGTACAGGAAATCAGATGTGTTGGATACTGAATCGTCTACCTGACGTTGCAAACGACATCATTAAGGCCTGAAATAATTTCATATCAATGTTGTCCTTCTCCGCATTTTCAAAATTGTCTGCTTTATCATTTGTTTTTTTTCCTTAAAACGGGGTGAAAAAGCTGTCCCAAACGATGTTATTAAAAAAGTGTGTGCAAAATTGATTCGTTTAATAGTTGAACAGTTTATGTGTACAATTAAATGATCGTCGCTAAATGAACTTGGGTTACACAGAGACAATTCAGAGTGCCAAAAAATAAAAATGAACTTGAAAGTCCGATTATCTTTATTTCGTTTTGTGGGGAAAAGACAGAAAATCTTCTTACTTAAAAACCTTTAATTATTCCAAATTGGTTAATAAAAATGCATTAATTGATAGATAAACGAAGGTCCTGAATCTTCTATGAAAATACCTATCTACTAAATACCTACTAAATAAAATTAATTTCTTAAAGAAAATTTTCCAGATGGAATATTATTATGCAACCTTCCATTTGTATCTCTCAAATCCTCTTTCTGCTACAACCTGATGAAAGCAATAGAGAGTGCACAAAGTACACACAGTATGTACGCGCACTAATCCATTGCAAACAGTCCATTTGAAAACAAAATCCTTCTCCAACTGTTTTGTCTGCGCTGAATGATAAAAAACCAACTCCACAGGCAATTGCCATGTTCAATTCACAATTCGATCATGCGTACAAACTCCAGACACAAATATATGCTCTTTTGCATATCATACGTTCTAGAGTTGTACTCATTTAGCTTGTGCAAATACTGGTCGCTTAGCAGAGTCCACCTGAGCCCCCCCCCCCACCCCACCCTGCAGGGGGATGACGGGGGCGAGCCCTCGGGGACTTCGCCACATGTCCAAAGCGACTCAACACGTAGCAAACTGACATGGACTCATTTATCAAACCGAATTAGAACTACTCCGGGGGTTTTTATTCAATATTTCCGCCACTACGTATCTTTTCACTGTCAATGCTGCATTATGGACACAGCTGACTGAATGGAGGTAGATAGATATTGACATTTTTAATGTCATATCTTGAACCATATATCAATGAACATTGAAAATGTTTGAGGCTGGCGATGATCGAAAAGCTAGATGAGAACAATGTTTTCTCTTCTAAAAGGTTGGCTTGGCAGATTACGACCTAGTTCTCCTAGGAATTGTCATTTGGCCATCTACCAACCATTGATTTTTATCTGATAATTAAAGTGGATGGTACTTATCTCTTTCGAGTTTGAATTTTGCTTCGGAGCTCTGTTGTTCCACGTATATTCTAGTGATACTGTCAAATGGCTTCCCATTTAGTATTAGACATATGATTTACTATGATTATATTACATAGCTTTGGTTATTATTTTAATACTATAGTTCCCAACTGCATAATAAATTAGATACAAGTAGTTTCTATAGTCGTAATAACGGAATCATTCTCGAAGTAAAGGACAGAAATAAGACATAGAGCTTTCTCAAATATGATTACTAACTTCCATCAAGTCTTGTTATAAGTTCTTTGTGCTTTTCACTATAATTCGGATTAAATATGCTCTTTCTTAGCACACCTCAAGTATATAACGCAATCAAGTGCTGTCTTGAACTGGGTCATGCACTCTACCAGCACAGAACTGAAAATTACTGTTTAGAGCAAAACACGATTTATTCGTCAATAAAATGTATTTTATGCTCGAAATTAATCGGCTATCGCGTACCGTGAAAATACGTTGATAAACTCACGTTTTGGTAGTTTGGTGGTCGACGTTTTTTCGTCTCCGTTCGCTTTTACCGGTTCACTTCCCGGGGGTAATTTACTACATTTCGATTCCAAGAGTCTTGGCATGTGACCCAAGTATTTTTAAACTTACTAAACCTAAAGCCCTTATCACTGATCAATCGATTTTACTCAATTTCACTTGATTCAAGTCCGATTCGTCCTATATACTAAAATAGAACAAATTCGTTCGAAATCCAAGTAATTTATGACGCTTTAATACAGTTTGGTTCTGACAGAAAATTACGTGCCAATCATCAACATATTTTTGATTTGATTCGAAATTGGCAATTTGCGAGAGCTGAAAATTGTGATGGCGATCAACTCCAAATGAGCAATGATTTGAATGTATATGGGTCAATAATTACGTGAATCCAATTCATGTTCAACCTTTGCTAGATGCAAATAGCACATAAATCCGAATATTTTTTTTTAGAAATTTCGTAGTTTTTTTAATATCAAAATGGCCAGTACAAAATCATTTTAAGTTATCAAGCTTAATTTGATCTGAACGTAGTTATAGTCATTACTAGCATTATAAGCTCTTCAAAAACGTTTTATAACTGCTTTCCAGGAACAAATATTATAATTTTCACAGAAATACGTTTAACGATACTTCATCCTGATTAAATCCTGATTATGATCGATATGAGCACACAGCATAACCTATTCAAATAATTCCCTTGGAAAATCCTTATTGGAAGGATACTTATATTCATGATCCTCATTTTCAGAATCCTTATATCCTTATGACAAGTATCCAACGAAATCGAAGAAAAATATTTATATATTTTAGAAAAAAAAACGTAATTTAATAATAGCCTCGGATGTGTTCCATGACTTCAACATTAATGCAATTTTAAATTTAATTATCCATTTTTAATCCACACGTTCATCACATTTTAAAGATATGTGCTCAACAAGTAACTCACACGAATTATTTTAAGAGAGGAAAAGACTTCAGCTTATTCTCGTCTCATTCCTGTCCCATCATGTTTTCACGCCACCTAGAGAGTTCCTACAGGATCTAGGGCAGGATGTTGCACTAATGTTGCTCTTCAGGCTGCAATCTCTGTAACATGTCTGCGGCTACGGCGATGTTCACAGACGCGAGAGTGCCTCCGCCGGGCATCGATCCGGTCAATTGACTTCATTGCATGCAACATTCAGTGCATCCACTCTAATACTAACACACAATTGTATTTACTTATTCAGCCGTACGATTCATGTGACTGATGGTATAATTACCTCCGACATGCCACTCAAATAAACTTGAAACCACTTTTCCTCATAAGAAGTTCATAGAATATATTCTTTGAGATACAAAATGTGTATACTTCGTGTCCATTCAAACCTATTGACAGTTTTGATGGACATATTTGAGTAACAAAGAAATTGCATTGGCATTGCTTGAGTGCCAGCGTGTCATCGTATACGTTGCTTTCTCTATTTTATTTTCGTCTACTTTTGTATTATTGGCCACCCAGGTCACACATTCTACTTCGCTAGATCCGTTCAGATAGGAAAAGAATGTTTTCCATACAAGACCCACTGACGATGTGATTTGAATCGTGGTAGTGGAACAATCTGCAAGGCACGGATCCTAGACAAAATAATTGGCTATTACAAAGCAACTCTACTGCAGTGAAAAGCAAAATGTAGTTGTTATTTTATATTGATTGATTGGTTTGTGGTACTCTTATGTTTTCTGTGTGTGATGGAATTTATTTCCGAGTTTTTTCTCACATCGTTGAGCTTTAAACAGAGAGCTTCAATACAAGAGTCACAAGTAATTGAGATTGAACAAACATTTGTCATGAGTTTGAGATGCACTGTCGGAAAATGTGTTTTGTGAGATGATTAGGAAGTGAGGATGGCAAAGAAAGCAAGAAAGGAAACTGCCATTGCTTCCTGCCTTGAACACTGAGAGCAACACGAACACTGTGTATGAACACGGCAGTTGAGAATGTTCCCGCCTCCTGGTCTCTAGTCGAGTTACATCTACATTATTTGTTTCGAAAGTTTTGACTCTTTTTTTCATCTTTATAGTCTCTGTAGCTACCTACTGGTCGAACCGTTTCTCTGATCAAATTTAAATTTGGCTACCTTATAAACATAGTTTCTAGATTTCCGATAAAAATCGTCCGATTGCGAAATTAAACTGACAGCCATCATCAGTGGCGGCTATTTGGCTTTACAACAGGTGTTCAATTACATAGAAGGACGTAGAAGAAAGTACACTAAGAGGAGAGCCCCCAGCAGATGCGGGGCCGGGGCGCATAACCCCGGATTTTTTTGTATATTTAGTTTGAAATTGATGCATTTTTACGTCTTTTGGAGAGCAAAATGATTAGACAAAATATTTAACTTCCTACTTCCTGGATTAGGGCGCACTTTTAAATAATTTTCTTGGATGATCAGGTGTGCAATTGTCACACCTTGCACACTGTAATAGCCGCCACTGGCCATCATCGAACATCACCCATTTAGATTTGTACGCAGCTACACTTTCAAATTTTGAAATATTTTAACAACTTATTTTAATACCTTGGTATTTTACTTGGTGACTCCACAAATTATTATTTATAAACACCAAACGCACGAAACCAAACGCTCGAAACCAAACGCTCGACACCAAACGCCCAACACCAAACAACGCCCAGCACCAAACGCCCAACACCAAACAACGCTCGACACCAAACGTCCAACACCAAACGCTCGACACCAAACGACCGATACCAAAACGCTACACACCAAATGCTCGAAACCAAACGCTCGACACCAAACGCTCGACACCAAACGCTCGACACCAAACGCTCGACACCAAACGCTCGACACCAAACATTCGACACCAAACGCTCGACACCAAACGCTCGACACCAAACGTCCAACACCAAACGTCCAACACCAAACGCTCGACACCAAACACTCGACACCAAACGCTCGACACCAAACGCTCGACACCAAACGCTCGACACCAAACGCTCGATTACTGAATGCGTTCTCCTCGCACAATTTCTCTCTGAAGTCTTGTCAATATTAGTCGGTTCCGAATAACGCAGCCTTCTGAAGATAATATCATGTAATTATTTCGAGTAAACCACAGTTGAATCGGGACGGGACATTAATGTTGCTCAGCAGAGAATTTGTGTAATTAGCTTCAAGAGAAATTAGTTTACGTCATTCGCAGGATTATTTAACTTCAAAAGGCGAGACTAATTCAATAAATTTGCACTCCGAGACTGTTAAGCAATTAACAAGTAACTGACAGAATATTATAGACAAGCTGACATTGTTAAATACATACCGTTGATACTTGCTAATCACTAATTGAGTAATTATCCTTTCCTCTTTGCCTTCCTTTTTTAGTTCGTGATAATTTCATGTCTGGTCTGCGTTTCAAAAGGTCAAATCAGTTTGAATGATTGTGAGCAGTATTATTAATTTTCATTATGGGTTTTTACCCGCTAGATATTTGGGTTTCGTTAATTTATTGTATTGTATTGTTTATTCATCCTCATGATTTTCGCTTTTTGATAATTTCAAAAGTGTACTGCTTTGATTATCACACGAATACATTGCACTTGTAGCATATAATTCCCTTCAGCTGATTTTAATAAGACAATTGAATTTGATCTTGAAATAATTATAAGTGTTCAATGTGAAAAATATGTGTGCAAATTGCATGGAAAACTGGTGCTGGTGCTAAGCACCCCCCCCCCCCCCCCCCCCCCTTCTCTTGCAGGCCCCAACCATACTTGATAATGATAACCTCTTAATGGGTTCAAGTTTAGAAATGGAGTGGAAAATGACGTAGGATAGGAACAAAATTCCCCGACCATTAGAATTCTAAAATTCAAATTGTGTGTATGTGTGTGTGTGGGGGGGGGGGGGGGGGTACCAAGGTAAAACAATCTAAACACACTACTGCAGAGACGTATCTCAAAAATCTTAATAAAAATGTTCATTTCCATGACCACTTTTATACATCCCACCCGATACTATTATCCAATCCCACAAAGATTAAAATCAGCATAACCAATAAATAAGAAACGTCTTGATTTGACTTTGTAAGTACCGCCATATATCTCTGCTGCAGAACTTGCTGCGATATGAGGCAAGTTAAGCAGGAAGCGATACGCCTCTGCGGAAGCCATTTCATTCCTAGTTTAACTTAATAACGCTAGTCGGTCGGTTGTATCTTGTTGCGAACAATTCCCGATGTTTGAATTCCACACTCGAAATGTATAATTACAATTTCTGATATCAATGTTGGTACTCGGGTACAGTTCGTAGCTTTATAAATGCAACAAACAGTGTCTTGCTTAAACTGCTGTGCATTCTAATGAGTAATGATTATCATGTATTATGGTGTAATAATGTTTATAATGACGAGATTACGTAATGTCATTGTTTAGTTTAGTTTCAGAATGGCAGGAGGAAAAAACTAATAAAAAAATAGCATTCAAAACTCATGTCATATTTTTAAAACATCAAATTTAAAAACACCATAAGCTAATTATTTAAAAGTGACTAATAGGTATATTATAAATGTTTCGTATCTGTTATGTAAACTGTTTATTGTATCTTGTTCTTAATTACACTTTTAATCAGCAGTTAAATTAACATAAGCTTGTTCTCATTCAAAATAATTATCATCCCACAAGTCTCTCTGCTTCATTCTTCTAAAACATCGCCGAAATTTTGCCTCCATGTGTACCAAACCGCCAAACTTCACTACCCAAGATAAGCATGTTTGCGTCGCTAGTGCCGAAATTGCAAAATCCATAACGCCCTCCATATATATGTAGTATTTAGTACTCGCGCCACTCAGTGCAGCATCGTTCTCGAGAATAAAGATACTAGAAGTTCTGTGGAAACACATAGCAACATGATCAGGAAATATGTTTCGGTCGTCTTAAATCTTAATAACAACCTCAATTCTCGACGTTTATTCATGCGACGTTTATTTTTCTAGGCTTTTAAATAAATGAACGGATGGAGGAACTCACTAATTAATTTTCTAGAAATTCGCTCAAGTTGAACTTGAGCATATATATAAGAGGCAAGGAGAGAGGGGTGCAAGCGGGAGTTTAAGGACCAGGGGGCTGAAAACTGTCTTTTAATTAAGACGGGGACGGAGCACATGACGGTTACCGTACGAGTGGTTCATGGGGGGGGGGGGGGGGGGGGGGTACAATGTGCAGACGCAATGATCAAACAGAAGAACTCAAGAAAAATACGGGGAAATGAACAAATTGTAAAGTTTTTCTTTTCCTTTTTAAATAAATTTTAAGTGTTTTCTTAAGTAATACAGAGACGAAGAGGAAAATACGAAGAACCTCTCAGTGACAGAAACAGAGAAGAGCGTTGTGATTGGTTAACTGGCTGACACGTGATCTGGCTCAACCAATCAGCGGAAATATCCAAACAACATCACATTAGTTGTCAGTTGTGGGATTTGAAAGTTTGTTTCGTTGTTCTCAATTTACACAGCGTTCCAAGGACCAGTACATAGTTCATAAACGTGAATCATTTATATTTGATAACACACACGGAAGTAAAATGCCTAGCTGCAGGTGCACGTCTCTGATCCGCACTTCGCGTATGGAAAGTTAGGTGAAACCACAGACAATCATATTTCCGTAATTGTTTAGTCCAGATAATCGAGTTGATTTTAAATTTAAGCTGTTTACTAAATCGGACTTAGTATTTCTACTCATCTGGGCCTGCAATCTGCTACACTTATTAATTTAGGGCTAGGATGTTTAGGACCTATGAAGCGTCCAAAAAGGCAGGCAAATAGTACCTAAAAACTATTAAGAAAGGACCATAAAATCCCGAAAAAGACCCAATGACCAATGAAATTTCATGTTATCTAATATTCGTCAACATATTATTCGATTTATCGGTTAAGGAGTTGGACTTGGAGTAATAATATGTTAAAATTAACTGAAATTATTGTATGTTTGTGTCAATATACTTATCAAGTGTCAATTGTTGATGGCCATCCAAAAAGTGGATGAAAATTTTATGAATTGTGGTCTAGACCAAAATTCATAAAATTGTTGTAACTTGCAATAAGCATTTCATATTAATGTCCCCAATAATTTAAAAAAAGAACAAAAATACATTAAAATAGAAAGAAAATGACTGCATTCATAAAAAATTGAGAAAAAGGCATTTTCAGGCAAAATAAAACACATATTTTTGAAATCAGAAACACATGAAACATATTTATATATCATTTTTAGACGTGTCTGAACAAAAACTGAAAAAGGATATGTCCTAAACATCTTAGCCCTACTGATTCATATTGCGGTCCT
The DNA here is from genome assembly GCA_934045905.1 of Leuctra nigra. Taxonomy (NCBI): domain Eukaryota; kingdom Metazoa; phylum Arthropoda; class Insecta; order Plecoptera; family Leuctridae; genus Leuctra; species Leuctra nigra. The sequence goes on from OW203764.1 coordinate 23,633,021, forward strand.
TGTTTGCACGTTCCCCACAATAAGTCTGAGCGAAGTGTCGTCGGATGCTGCGTGACGTCTATTTGGCTCAGTGATTCACGGCCCCGAAGAATAGCACAATGACGACGGTACTAATGCCATCAGCCAATTAAAACTACGCTGGTTCACTTGTTTTCAATGAAATCTCGTTCAGAGTTTGAGGCTTTTGTCAGAAAATCCAGTTGCAGTAAGCTGATTTACTTTAGATGCATCATTTTTAAAATTATGACTTATTTTCGAATTATTTCTCAAAACGGTATTTTAGACGGAAGATAGGTTTATATTTCCCCTCTATTGAAAACATTATGTATTCAACAACCTGGCAATAGTATGGACTGGAGAGATTATACTATTAGACTCAAGATCAGCTATCATAGACAGACTGGTGTATACCACAGCTGTATTTCATAAGCTTTTAGCAGTAACATTAACCTAATTCTGTGGAAACCGACTAAGTGAATTATATCGTAATACCACGATAAACCCACAACAGTTAAACAAGTAGTTTACTTCAACCTGATGCATCAAATACTATCTCCATTTAGATAATGATTTAGCATCTGGCAACAATCATGGGCATGATAACAAACAATTACGTTATAATAAGGCAAAGATGAGATATACATGGAGTTAGTTAAGAAATTACAAATAATGTATACAAATAAAATAACATGTATCTACTTTGTGTTACCTTTATGGAACGTTTCCAGTTGTAGCATGATACAATTAATTTGTGTCGTAAGGAGGGCCCCCCAGCCCATGCGAGTCAGGGACGCACAGCCCCGGAAAATTTTTGGTAAATTCCAAGCATTTTGATGAGTTTTTAAACGGAACATAAAGTCAAAATCAATTGTGTTTATTTTCGTATTTGAGCAATATTTTTCAACTTTTTTAACCCATAATATTATAGGTGAGGAAAAGTATTCACTTTCCTTGAAATAGTAGTAGTAATAGTGTTTAAAGGCGCGTCGAGAGCGAGGTCATTTTGCCCACATTATTATTTTGTTAACTTTGTTGAATTCTAGGGAGGACATGGGGAAGGGTCAACCTAGCGGGCCCTATCCTGGGGAGTCTGATACGGGTGGGAAAGCCAGTTCAGAATGGGGACATAGGGGGGGGGGGAGGGGGGCTTCGGGCTGGTGGGACACGATTGCAGGGGGATCCCCATCTCGAGGGGGGAGGCCGGTCCAAGGAGCCCACGAATTTGGGGACGGCATGGGGCTAAGTCGACCCTGGACTGCACTTTGTTGGGACCAAACTCGTAATGTGAGGCGCCCATAAATGGCTTGCATCTCTATGTTACTGGTTGCAAATTCATGTTGACTTCATTCCATTCTGCTAAGAGATCTTTAACCCGGATGCTGTGTATCCCTTTCGGTCAGGTTAGTTGGTAGAACTTTCGTCCGAAGAGGCCCCTGTTCGAGCCTCGATTCCAGCTGATATTCGTCATACTTCATTAACGATCATATCACACCAATTTCTTTAATTTATAACTTTACATTTTTGTGAAATAAATCAGGGGTATTACTGGCATTGTAGTAAGGGAAGCATGTATTTAGGGGGCATGTTTAGTGCTAATGTGTTGGGGAGGGGCTACGACACTGGTAGGGGGGAGGAGGTGGTAAACATCCCGGCTATCTTCATGTCATTGTTGGCCATCAACAGTCATTAGTTGAAAGTGTGTGTAGAAGAGTCACTTCAAAACCACCATCGCCACCCTACTCCTTCACCCTTCACCATCACCATCGTTCTTAAACCAAACCCCTTTAATTACAATTGTAGTGAACTATTTGTTACGACGTTCTCGACCGGAATATAGAGAAGAGGATTCTGCGCGAGATTTCGCTGGTGTTTGTCTTTTCCATTTGTTAAAAGAGAAACAGTGTATCTCGCTAGAGTGTTTGTTTGCGTTAATATCGAGGAATGGAATATGGTGATTTCATCTGGTCTTGTAACTGCGAGACTGAGAGTTGTGTGGGGAATTTCACCGCAATAATACGATTCATTAGAGTCGAACTCAGACGTAGAGAAGTAGGTTATTATCATTTTTGTTACAAAAAATTACGACTCCGCTCGAGTTTCATCTTTCATTTCTACCCGTTTCAATCATAATTATTAATTTTATGGGTTTTTGTTTGGAAGGAAGATTCAACAATCACATATTTTTGATAAATTTACCGAGTTAGTTTTCTGGTGTCCTCATTCCACATTTCCCCTCTCGTTCTGATTCCGACTACCAAGTAAAGCTGATATTGGCATTTAGGTAACGTTCAAATCAGTTTCTAAGAAAACTGTTATGATTTCTACTTAGTTCTAGACAATAGTTTCCAAAGGTAAGGCATGAAGATCGATTGGCCAATAAATGTCAATGTTTATTGTGATTGTCAAGAAAGCTTACTTATTCACCAATAAGAAAATATAGTTACTTGAAAATTATTTAAAAACATTTAACACATTGAGGAACAACGGGCATAAATTACACAAAGCTTAACCCCCACAGTAGAATTGTAACTATAATTATACACAATTTATAGATACTGAATTAAGAACCTACAGCAATAATATAACAATCACTAGTAATTATACCTTATTACATTTTCCCTATGATTATTCCCTATGAAATTCCCAATGATTCCCTATGAAAATATGTTTTTTATATACATACAAGCACATTTATTGACAAAAAAAACTTAATTTCTTTTTTCTTTTGCAAAACAATAGCGATTTTTTATGCAATCGCATGGAAACATTTCAACAGATGAACTCATTATCGCACATTAATTAATAATGTTGGCAGCAGCACGGGTCGATCAAATAGAATTTATAGCAAAATTACACCGTATTTATCAGCCACGTTAAAGCGTGTAACGACCTAGTTAAAATCACCAACTCCGCTATTCGTTATCTATTTTATATTATGCATAACCTCATAAAAAGTTTCATTGGCGCACATTAAATTTGCAACAGGCAGGACGCGAGCATGTGCGGAAGTTAAGTTGCTCGACTGTATGCTTGCTACCTCCGTTTCGATTATGCCATGCAATTAACTTTCAAATCACAGTAAACCACCTTTGATGTAAAACCTTCCACATCAAACATTTTGTTACATCCAACAACGAAACTAATCAAACTTTTGCGCCCCTCGATAGAAATATGTGAACTTTGTAAATGTTAATCAAGACCAATTCGAGGACCAATTCACCAAATTCAAATCAAAAGATATTGAAAATTGAACTCCTCTACAAAGGAGGGGCAAAATTTAATACAAAAAAAATAAATCTAAAATGAAGAATCTTTTATAAAATCATACAACTTTACGAAATATTTATAAATATTGAACACTCAAATGTTTGGTATAATCTTATGTGATCATAACATTACATAAAATTTAATTTCAATTGTTAATAATAAGATGACCAACATAAACGTAGACGAGACGACCCTTGAAATTGTTAGTGAAGTGTAACCTCGCCTAAAATGAAATTGTGTTGTAGACCCAAACGACTTATTTGAGTCTTGCCTTTGAGAATATAGATCCGTAGCCTATAGTTCGCGGCTGTTATTACTCAGTTATTACGTCTAATGCGTCTAATTTGGAACATCGGCTCCACGCAAGGGTTTCTAGAAATACCATAGTAAGCCATCAATAGGATTACCCACGAGCAGAGTGGTGGTAAATGAAACGGTTTTTTATTTCATAGAACAATCTATATTATATTGAACTGTTCCAATAATGTGTTTAAATTACTATTCCTGCATTTAATATTTTGTTTGAGCTTCCTTTATGTAGACAAAGAATGTAAAATGGCAAATACACTTCCGAATTAAGTTGCAAAGGATGCAAAGGAGGCAAAGAATGCAATTTTTTTGATAGAACACGCTACTATGATAATATATCAAAAATTTATAATATCTATGATCCATAAACCATTTTTCGTTTTCATATTTTTTTAGAAAATTGTCTGTTAAAATTAATAAAATAAAATAAAAATAAGTTTAAGATTGATAGACCGGAAAGATAGAACATTTACAAATCATGAAACGGAAACTCTAGCTGAAAATCAATTAAATAACAAATATAACAAATTAAAACTGTAAGTGTGCGTTACCTGTTTATCATCCCAGCGTCTGTACTCCTTCCACTTGTCCATGCCAGGTCGCCAGTACTCCAGGAGGTACTCCTCGGCATACTCCTGGCCCCTGCCGTGGTCGAACCTGCCCTGGGTCTCCACCCCCGTGAGCACGTGCACCTCCCCCAGGTCCACCTGCAGGTACTCGCGCACTCCCCTCTCCACTTGCTGCTTGGGGCACCACGCTCCCCCAGCCTTCTCCATGCGCAACCTGGACACAACGACATCATTGCGATGAGGACTCTTTTCATTACAGTTGGAAAAGATGCTCAGCGGACACTAATACCCTGTTCACACTGAGGATTCGATCCTGATCCCAAATCTCGATTGCAATCGAAAATGTGTGTGAACTGAACTCAATCGATCTCGACCATGATCCAAATCTCGATTGAGTTGTAAGAACGCAATCGAAATCTGAATCATGATCGAACTCAAGGTCAAAGAAAAGAAATCATGAATTTTAAAAACGAAAACTTACAAATGCATGCTCTAATTGCATGTAACAAACATTATAAAGTTTAACTTGAATCTTGCCTCCATTTTGATTTCGAATGTAATTGAACTGGATCATGATCGAATTATCAGTGTGAACAGGGTATAAGAGTAATCACAACATTAGATCAACACATCCGCACCTTGCCTAGAATATATTGATATTGTTATGTTTCGTATAATCTAGTGTATTTTACTACTTTGGTGGCAGCTGTAGGACTAATGATACATATATATATATATAGAGTGTCCAGGATATTTAAGAAACCATGAGATGAAATGTCAGAGTAATGGCGTCTGGTTCCATTGAAAGATCTGGTTGACATTTTATACGCAAGAGATTCTGTACCATACTGTGAAATCTAGTGTCCAGCGGTCGCTCCACGCCAGCCAAGTCGTACGGCGCGCGCACACTCTCATATAAAGGCTGGAGCAAACCCACTTTTACTGTAAGCATCAAAGTGGCATTTTCGGCCTACTGGATCTTAAAATTGGAAAATCTCACATTGTTGCGATATATCTTAATTTCGAGCTATGGCCCACCCTACAACATATACCAAATTTGGGAACAATAGGTTACGCCCTTTGCGCGCTAGAGGGCCGTGAAAACAGTGTTTTAGGGCGGTTTTCATAATAATTGAGCGAGCGAAGCGAGCGTCTCCATTTGGCTCTTTTGGCACGGACCTCTGTTTTTTTTTTGTTTGTTTTTTTTTTTTCTGTTACTGACGATATACAGGTCAGAGTTTTTCTTCGATCGAGCTGAAATTTTGCACACATGTACGTAACATTTCTGATTGTTGCAGACCCTAATTTTTTTGAAATCCATTGATTGGTTCAAATTTAAAAAAAATTAACTTTCGATTGGTTGTTTTGATCAAATTGAAATTTTGACAAGTCATTACCCCCAACATTGTACCCAATCAAACAAAGTTTCAGCCAAATCCTCCCATTGGTTAAAATTTAAAACCATCTTTCCTGTGTTTTTAGAAATTTAAACTATAACCGATTGAACGATCAACTTATAACTTCGCATGATGGTTGGGTCCAACATTATCTGCATTTTTGACAATTTTCATACTAATCTGTGTTTAAATCCAAACGTTATTGACATTTTACGGACTATTAGCGTGTTGGCTGTCAAATTCACGGCGACTTCGACTCTTCAGTTCAAGGCAAGGTAGTTAGAGCAGAAACTTTCAAACGCAAATGAAACTGATAATGACCGTTCAACAGTCGATCTGATATTGTGTAGACACACTTATATCATATGAGTGGTCTCAGGTATATTTTTTGAAGGAGATCCTGTGATTTTTGAAAATTAACACGGAACAGTTCAATCATAAAGGTTCAATTGATCAACTTAAAGCTTTGCAAGGTTATTTGGACCAATATTTTAGGAATGTTTTGAGATTTCTATACAAATCTGTGGCGAAATTTTAGAATTATTGGCTTTTAATGACATTTTCGATAGACAGAATTTCGGTTCGAGGTGTTGCGCGTATCCGTGCTCGCTCATCAACGCGTTACTCAGATTCATTGGTTAAAATTTAAATAAATATCTCCTGATAGGCTGAAAAATGAAAACGGTCTTCGATAATTCTGATCAAACTCATATTTTGCATGATCATTAAGACCAATATTGTCTCTTATTTTACAAAATTTCATCCCAATCAGTTAAGAACGTATGAAGTTATTTACATTTTTAATATCTGTCAGTAATGAAGTATCGAAATGAATGTTTTCCAGTGCCAATTGAAAATTGATTCTGATTTGCTTTATGAACCAGGTGCTTAGATGCTATTTTAAAGTTTCGATGAAAAGCATACACTTTTAAGTTGATATCATAATCAATTCCATATGGATGTATATGTTTTCTGTGCGTTGTGTACGCATTTCCGGTTCGAGAATTTGCACGTACCCGTGCTCGCTCATCAACGCGTTACACTGAGCGTTTTCCTAGTAATAATAATAATAATCTCAGTAGTAGTAGTAGTCTCCTGGAATTCAAATCCGGTAAACAGGCCACAGCCTAAACGGCTGAACCGATTGATCTCACATTTTTACCACGTGTGCACTTTTGGCGTCTGATTTAACCTTCACCCCATGAATTTTTTGTGCCGCCATTTTGAAACCGGAAGTGACGTTATATTTCAACAACTTCTAAACCGATTGGAGCGAAAATAGCGCCAAACGATTCGGACGGTCAACTATATGGATTATCATTAGCTAGAGACTAAACATTATGTTAACAAAACCGGAAATGACGTCATGAAATTTGAAATACATCGATTGGCATTTCGGCAACAAAGGTTGATCCGATTATTTTGATATTTATGTATCGTATGTACTTCTGATATCTCATTTGACTTGTTATAAAACCAACCGGAGCCGCCATTTTGAAACCGGAAGTGACATCATATCCCAAAAACGGCTAAACAGATTTGCACGAAACCAGCGCTAAACGATTAAGACGGTTAACTTTATGTTTTATCGTCAGTAATATTTGCAGTTTCCTGTACCAAAACCGGAAATGACGTCACACATTTTAAAAATCTCACAAATTTACATTTTGATACAATTAATACTATTTGAGACAGCTTATAATAATATGTAATCATGTTTAAATTAAATTTCAAGGGGTCAGAGATTTCAGCCGCCATTTTGAAACCAGAAGTATCGTCGTATCTCGAATACTGGTAGACTGATCGGTACGAATCTAGCGCTAAACGATTCGGAAGGACATCTCTATGGAATAGGAACAGTCAAACTAGAATTTTCCTATTCATGAGCCCGGAAATGACGTCATTAAAAATTAAAAATTATTATACCTAATCCCCATTCTATAAAATGTATACATATTCAGAAAGCTTAAAAAGATACACATTTGTAGATATATATTCTAAGCAGTGCAGTAATTTCAGCAGCCATGTTGAAAACCGAAGTGTTGGCATGTCTCGGAACTGGGTTGACCGATTGGAATGAAACCTTTGCTCTTCTTCATGAAAGACCATTTAAGCAAATATATAGCAGATTTTCATTAGTAGTAACCAAATTGTAAATGGCGATTTTTTTTACAGGATTTAGAAATTGTTCATTCGATTTAACTGTCACAAATTTTAAGAATAAACTAAAAAAAGGAGTGATATCCCCATAAAAAACACTCCTTGTAAAAATACCAGCCAAGTCTCTACAACTAAAAAAAAAACTATGAAATCTTAAAATTCTGCACTGAAAAGAAGTGATATCAAAAAATGGGCCAAGTCAAAACTTTATTTGAAAATCAAAAAATACTTGGCGCATCACTTTTTTAGGGCATAATAGGTATACTATATGTATTATGTATATTTAATGTTTATTTTCTATCTGGTCTATACTTCTAAACTATGTATACACGATGCGCCAAGTATTTTTTGATTTTCAAATAAAGTTTTGACTTGGCCCATTTTTTGATATCACTTCTTTTCAGTGCAGAATTTTAAGATTTCATAGTTTTTTTTTAGTTGTAGAGACTTGGCTGGTATTTTTACAAGGAGTGTTTTTTATGGGGATAAGAGAGTAATTGGAATGAATCGGACGCTCATATTGAATGAAGTCTGAGCATGATTGGAATTCATAGGTTCATTAATTAAATGGTAAATTGTTTCATTTCTGAATTTGTAATGTTTTTACTTGAAGTACGAGAATACGATGCCAAATATTACACGATTTTCTTGTTTTAAAGAATAACATTAAATTTTTCTAAAGGAACGTAATTGGACTCTTCCTTCTTAGAAGCTGTTTCGCAAATTGAAATACAATTGTTCCTTGACAAACATTTGTAATAACATTTAATCCGAATTAAATGTTGGTTACTTCGCTTAATTTCGTTGCCCCCTCCCCCTCTGTCTCTCCCTCTAAACTGTATTCAAATGTCAGAGTGCAAAATCACATCATTGTCATAACTTGCACGGTCTTTGTCTCCCAACTACTTGCTTCTCAATCCCGAATCTGTCCTTAGGTTTGTCTTTGAGTTGCAGACGTTGAAACCACAAAGATTTTCCGGGGGCTAAGTTCCCAAAGTCGGGGCTAACTAACTAACACGCAGGACTGAAGGGATGTCAAATTAATTACCATTGATGTCAATTTACATTCAACTGGGATGGTGTTGCCGGGAGAGAGGGGGGCGGAGGAGAATCTGTCTTGGTGAGAGGGGTAGTTATGTTTGAACAATATCTAGTTGGCAGTACTAGACACTTGAACTAGTTCATAAATAAATGATTTTCGTCAAGCTCTAGGCGGTACACGAAGTGAAACAAGGGACTAATAACATTCTAACTGTGTACACACGTTATGAAGTACACATAGTTACTAATTGCGTCAAATCATGGAGGCATTTTATTGCTCGACAAAAACAAGTTATAATTGCTATTTGAACTAGAATAGTTCCATGTAAATTGTCATGATAACAAGAACTAATGGATTATGAAATCATTTTTATTATGAGTTTTAAAATCGACATGCAATCATGAATTTCAAATTCAAATAGGATTAGTGTATAGTGTATTAGTTTAGAAATATAATAATGTCTGATTTAGCACTGTCTCTCCTTAATTAAACGAGAACCATATTTATATACAATTTCCAATTTCAAACCAAACATCGAGGCTTTCTCTATCCAATTACAAAATTACGTTCCCAAAAACAAGGAGCACTCTAAAAAGCATCTCTCAGTCAAGAAAATCTCAACGTTCAAGTGACATTTATAAAGATTGTCTAGTCCCTTTTCCTCGATCACCCAATAGCTTGACCACATAATTGAGCGAGCGTAGCGAGCGTCACCACGTACTCTTATGGCACTTTCTCTGTGTGTTTGTTTGTGTGTGTGTTTGTTTGTTTGTTTGTTTGTTTGTTTGTTTGTTTGTTTGTTTGTTTGTTTGTTTGTTTGTTTGTTTGTTTGTTTGTTTTTTGTTTTTTTGTGGTCACAGCCCAGGTCAAACCGCTCAAGCAATCGATCTGAAATTTTGTACACATACTAACGTAATCTATGAGATCCCTGGGATCGTTTTTAAACGGGATCCCGTGATTGGTTCAAATTTTAAAAAAATTATCTTTTGATTGGTTGTTCCGATCATTTTGAAATTTTGACAAGTCATTTCAACTAACATTGTACCCAATCATAAAAAGTTTCAGCCAAATCCTCCCATTGGTTCAAATTTGAAACCATATTTCCTGTGTTTTTTGAAATTTATACTAGAACCGATTGAACGATCAACTTATAACTTCGCATTATGGTTAGAACCAACATTAGCTGCATTTTTGACAACTTTCATACTAATCTGTGTTTAAATCCAAAAGTTATTGACATTTTACGGACATTTTGCGTGTTGGCTGTCAAATTCACGGCGACTTCGACTCTTCAGTTCATGGCAAGGTAGTTAGAGCAGAAACTTTCAAACGCATATGAAACTGATAATGACCGTTCAACAGTCGATCTAATATTGTGTAGACTTACTTATATCATATGAGTGGTCCCAGGTATATTTTTTGAAGGAGATCCTGGGATTTTTTAAAATTCACACGGAACCGTTCAATCATAAAGATTCAATCGATCAACTTAAAACTTTGCATGGTTATTTGGACCAATATTTTAGGAATTTTTTGAGATTTTTATACAAGTCTGTGACGAAATTCTAGAATGATTGGCTTTTAATGACATTTTCGATAGACAGAATTTCTGTTCGAGGTGTTGCGCGTATCCGTGCTCGCTCATCAACGCGTTACCCAGAGCGTTTTCCTAGTAATATGATACATCATGGACCCAACTCCCACACTGAGACTGAAACAAGAACCAATAAGGTCAGACTTATTAGGAATGGTTTACGTAGGACGGGATCGTATTGCTCCTAGCTCCAGACACGTAGTACTATAATGGGGCCCGGAGGACTCCCACATAGTTCATTCGAGTGTTAATCAAACATATTTCTTACTAGTTCAAATATTGCTTCCATCTCCGAGTGGTAAAATCAATTTTACTAAATTATTTAAAAATAGAGAGGAGTTTATAGAGAGTAGAGACAAGTTATTCCTTAAACAATAGCTATGTGTAATAGTGTGTAGTGTACGTAGTACTAAATTGTACTTGTGGGACAGGGCCATGTTACTATAAAGAATAAATAATAATTATGTAGTAAAAGCATACGCAAGTACACCATAACTAGTGAGACTCTAGCAGTACATTTAAGTCGTAAAAACTGGTATAACCTGTAACGTAGACTCTGGGGTTGAACTTTGGCCCTGAGCATAAAATGATATTTTCGGTCTTAGACAGCAATAATGGAAAACTTAGAATTGTTAGCAAATTTTTAAAATAGGGTAAATGGCTTCTTTTAGGTGACGAATGCTTACGTTTTATTGACAAAATAACTTTGCAGCGTTACAGTGAGCTTGTATTGAACCTTCCTTCTGTTTAGTCTGTGTAAGTTAAGCCCCATTTAACGGTGCAACTTCTTGAACAACTTCTGTGTCACATTTCCATTTTTTAAACAATTTTGTATTTACACGACGCAACTTTCTGTCACAGAACTTAAAACATGTTATAATTTCCATTCAAGAAGTGTGACACAGAAGTCTGGCACAGAAGTTGTACAAGAAGTTGCTCCGTGTAAATTGGGCTTAAAGGTATGCCATCTTTTTTTAATAAAGCAGCTCTTACTTTATTTCCCATTTGGTATCGTTATCTTTTACTTGTATTAAAAATTAATTTTTACTTTTTTATATGAATATTTATCTCAAGATGTGTTTTTCCGAAGTTTTTTTTTATAATTTAGATTGATTAAACTTGATTAAAAGGAACGATCACCCTCTAAATCGACTCTATTTTTGGGTATTGTTACCGTCTCATCGGCGGCTCTTTATCGGATAATTACGAATTTATTTTCTATTCTCAATTTTCGGATAAATTCCACAGAAAAGAAAACAAAGAGGTAGACTTGTTAAAAAAAAACTTCAAAGTAAGCTTTTCCTTCTCAATTCCAACAAACTCCTCAACTCGTGAAATTAGGTGCGGAACAAAATGTCGTATTCTCGTAGCCGGTTGTCAAGCGGCCACGGTTGTCCCCCGACACAATGGCGCTCTATGTAAACACTCCGCTGGAAGCAAGACTCCGACGCCTTGAGTGACAGTTAGACGTGCGACGCCACTGGCGCCGCGACGCCACACTTGAGATTAAATCGCGCTTCGCGAGCGGCGCCACATACCTACACATAATGCGTCGAGTGGTACACATATTCCACATTACCGACTTGTATTATCACTTCGTTACTATCAATCAAGTTGACGTCTGGAACTCTGAATGCGGCGGGAATTTAGCTATCTTCTGTTCTAGTCGGCGTTCAAGTCTGCGTCGAGTCAATGTTCAAGGCAGAGCTTATAAATCAGAGATTAAAGTTACGACGCTTGGGGAAAGCGTTATTCGTAGCGTGTGATACTTCATTGTCTTCACCTAGCAAACCGAATATACAGCTTGTAGTTATAAAACGGTTAATTTTTTTTAACATATTCTTCATACTATATTTTTTAAACTGCCCGCGAATATGCACAAAATCCTTTTATGATATTGGAACCGTCTGCCATCAAAGAACATGAAGACCCTTCCTGATGCTCCATTATTGGAAAGAGAACCAAGGAGGTTTATTTGAAACCTCCTTGAAGAGAACGTACTTTAAGAGGTTGGCGCTGTAAGGCGGCTTGATTTCTTCTTGTCCAAAACTAAATTTCATAGATGCCTATCATGTCAGGAAGATTCTTGATATATTTTTATTTAGTTTTCTTTCATGTAGTATTAATTAATATGATTTGTTAACCGCATCACTCGGATATTACCTAAACTGAATAATATAAAATAAATAAATTAAGGTACATGCTAAAGTAGCAATACTGGCAGTAGAATAAAAAATGAGCTTTATACCTCAGGTGAAAGGAAGTGGTGAAATTTAACGTTGCATATCAGTCTCCGGGACTCTATTATAGTGTGGAACTAGTGAATGCTTCTGTCAATGTTTAAGTAAGTACTTAGTTTTTCATGCTGTTAGCAGATTAAACAATGTAATAGAACTATGTACACGTCCTAACTTTCCGAAATCCTGAATTTTCCTTCTCTCAAACTATTCAAAGTGATATGTTATGTCGCATGTATTCAGTCGCCATTTTGGTTCGGATTATTTACTCTAAAGTTGAAGCATTGACTATGTTGTTTGTCAGTTTAAACTCGCTCTTTATACACTTCAGATTTTTTTACAGCATTTTATTGAAGTTCATAAAGAGACTAGAGGGATGTAATTATTATGACATTTCCCGTTGTTGTTACTGCCACAAATGCCACACAAAACAGAGCCAATATTGAACGTTAATAGTTATTTTGTTTTAAAAATAAAGTAAAGTTGATTCATATTTTAAAATGAAAATACTGCACTCAGCAAATTCAATTGTCTAGATTCACTTGTAGTTCTTTACATAGTATAAGTACTTTATGTAGTAAAAAACAAAATAATTTTAATCAGCAGTTCTATCTGAAATAACTCTGTATTTACGGAATTATAGAATCTAATTTGTATTAACGACAAATGACGTCTAACATATAAAAAATTGTTACAAACAAGTATGGGAGCGTAGAAGGAATTGTCACGATCGTCATTGTTGTGAAGGCAAATACCCTTGGCGTTTAGAAAGCAACATTAGTGAGGAATTACTCTCAAGTCGTCCTTACACCTTGTAACTGTCTTGTCCCACACATTAACTACATTCGCAGCAACATCGTCTCAGATTAGCACATCTCAACAATCAATCAAAGTGAACACTTCGCCCAATTACATTAGTCAAGTTCTCGCAATACGCAGCGCTAAATCCATCTCTAATGGATCTGACAAGCATCAGTGTAGTGTTAATGTGTTTATAATTATGATCAAACAAGTTTTCATCTGTGAAATCTGGCGGAAATGTGGAATTGATAAATCTATTTATACGCTATACGATGAAAAGCGGTGGGATTCGTAACGAGCAATGCGTTTATTGATTAGCATATCGTTCGGCAACTTTATGCGGATTTGGATAATGGGATTTTCGGATTGAAAATTGAAAATTGCTTTTTGCTGGGACTGTAGGAAATAATTATGTACAGGATGGATACATAATGTGGAGTATTAATATGCAAATACAATGAGCATTTGTAAGTATCCGGAATTGATTTGGGTGTGAATGTTCCTAGTTGAACCTGCGGTACGATCTTTAGAGACGATCCAAGTAAGCTTTACAGCTGGGTTAAGTCTCTTCTGCGAAGAATTATGAGGATATCTGGAGATAATGATGGACAAATGGTAGAATGACGAGATTCATTTTACGGCATGAGCCTTTCGACTGGGACTCGCTGGACCCTGGAAAAATTCTATAAGTATGAGATAAAAGTTTGCGTAACGAGTATCAATTCAAAACTTATGGCAACATTTTCGCAACAAGTCAACAGGTCATTTTTATCAAAAAATATGAATTACTTTAAATTTCGTTTTCCCATTGATTTCTTAACCCATCCGACTCTTGGTTTCACCGGAAAATTGAATATATTCCGCTGTACTGACGGATAATCTGCAATAAATATCCGTTGTGTATGGACCTGTCATGCAATTTGAATGCTCGCTGATCAACGCATTCACTGCGACTACTCAAGGGGATCTTACAGTTGAGGGTGTAAAGATATTGAGCTATTATGTCGAACTTACCTGCCATATTGCGGTCCCACATTGGGCACATATGACGAGGTGGCAGTGATGGCGCTGTTGGGAACATCCCCAGATTCCATTCCCAACGCTGAGTCGCAATTCCCTGCAACAAACAATCACAGTTTTAACAAAGAATGGAAAGTGAGTAGTCTATTTACTCCGGGACGGGACAGGTCACGCAAGTGAAATACCGATGTGTTACGGGATCGATCCCCGATGTGGAACAGAGCGAGCTTCCCAACGGTACTCTTATGGCACTTTCTCTATTTGTTTATTTGTTATGTAGGTGTATGTTTTTTGTATGCATTGCCCAGATCACACAGTTTTACCAATCAATCAGAAATTTTGCACATACACTTATGTCATAAGATCGGTCCCAGTAATAGTTTTTGAATGAGATCATGTGATTGGTTGAAAATTAAAATTAGAACCGTTTGACTTATAACTTTTGACATTTTACGGAAATTCTATGTTTGCTTTGAAATATATGCCAAATTTATTCAAAGAAAATTCAAAGAAATTATATTTTTTGTCTGGGGCTTTACGTCGCACTGTTCTGCAGCGAGGCTAATGGCGACGGAAAGAAATTATTACAGCTCTTTTGGCATGTTCTTTAAGATTGTTTCCTTTATATTTCCAAGGTATATTGTAGAACAGCAACTTTCATACGAATATTAATTCACATGCATTACGCTAGGCTCGCTTGTCAACGCTTTTCACAGAGCGTTTTCCTAGTATTTCTCACGTCCGTTTTAAAGTTAACATTATAGTATCGATCTTTTTACTCTTTTACATTTGGTTGAGCGACTCCTCATCAATTCGCCCACCGAGGAAAATAGTTTATATTATCATCCTCCATATTCTGGGTTCTTAACCTCTTCAACTTGTTTGACCTGTTGATATTTGAGCAAAAACAAAAGTTAAAGGGAGAAGCTCGTTTAGTTCCTTCATTTATAAATGATTAGGTATGTAAAATACAGTAAATGTATGTATAATTCCTCTTTTTGTGCCACACTCTGGATTCGTTGAATAAATGAATAGTGAATGATGACTTTATAATGTAAAACTTGTTTTCAAATCTTATTTTTTATATTTTGAACATCAAAGGAAACCCGTAAGTGACTCTAAATGCAGACGAGGACATCAGTGAAACAAGTAACAATGTACAGTCTTACTATTTACAAACAGGTTATTGTTTAAATTTGTATTTCTGTTTATATAAATCTGTATTAATTATAAAATAAAGTCTACCTTCATACATAAAATTTGTAAAATGCAAATAATAACAATCAATGACATTAATTTTAAAATATGAGAAACATGAGTAGATTAAGATAACAAAAAGATAGTAAAACTACAAATAACTAATTATTAACAACACTTTCTAAAATATTTTATTGATCCCTTCATGGACAATGTTCTATTGACAAGTGAATAACTTGAGGGTGTCCCGAAATATGCTGTTGATGGTGTTTCTAATATTTGATGATAGACGCCACAGTTTTCCATCAGATTTATTTAATTGTGAAGTTAATCTCAAGCCATATTGTAATTCAATACTTGCTGCTTTAGATGCGGCTTATTAAATGGCAACAAAGGTATAGAGAAATGATTCAAGAACAATGCCGACAATACTGAAACAATGATTGAATAGCAGAGGTATTGTAATACAGCTTTCAGGTGTATCGATTCTGTTAGGCAGAGGCGAGGGCTCTTGTCATGCCTACCAACTTAATGAAGACGAATGATAATGAAAATTGATTAAGATGTTGTTAAATATTGTGCCGCGAAACCGATGCTTAGCAGCAGGTGGAAGCGGAGAGTGGAAAAACAACGGGGTTGTTTTAATAAAATGTGTACTAGGATACGTTTCATAAGTTAAATAGCAAAGCAATATAAATTCGCGTGACATTTGTTTTCGTCTGTTGATTGAGCTTTATAGTCAGGAGTTCGAGTTGTTTTATTTTTGTCTCTTGTTTTCTTTCGTTGAGGCTTTTATATTGCCTTTTTTTGGTTTAGGTAGAGTTTTAAAGATTGATATTTACTTTGTAAAATGAAGGCAAATCATTATTTTTTAAAATTTAATTTTTTATTTCGGTTTCAGCTTAAAACCGTCTCTGGTATCAAAATTAGGTAATACACATATTGTCAAATCAGACATAAACTAGGGCGTTAAAGGCTCTCGTCCAGCATTGTTCCACAGATACTGCTCATGTTCAGTAGTTATTTTGATACGTATTATGATTGAGTTCAACTCCCCCCCCCCCCCCTCTTTAACCCATTATCATTTTCACGGGTCAACTTCCTTGCTTCCGAACAGAAAAAGAAATTACGAGCATTCATGCGATAGTATTCAGAATTACCCTTCAACTTTTAAGTTCTTATTTTCAAGTCAAGAATATCGGGGAACTATTGCCCGTATTTCGTGTTGTAGTTTTTGAGATAAGCTACACGAAAGTCATGTCCACGAAAGACACAAAGCATAATGTAATTTCTGTTTTCAACATTATTTCTGCAACCATCTGATTGAACGGTTTCAATTAGATATCAGTGTGTCTTTTTGCTCTTGCAAGAGAACGCTCTTTCTCTTGGTCGGTATTAGGTCTTGTGTAAAACAATCTATCTTAAGAAAGTGACATCCAATTTACTTTCCGGCTTGAGCGGCATGTCCCAGACTCTGTGTTGCTCCTCTGCTCCGCGAGATCGCGCGGGCGAGCGTGCTCGCGAATACGGGACACAAATTTGCCGCTGTCACGGACACGAGGATTTTTTCAATTTTCAAACCGCAAACCGATAGTTGTTTTGCTTTTGGAAACTTTTCGATCAAAGGTCGCTCTGTTGTTACACGAACTAGAATGTGTTAAAAAACAGATTATTTTTGTCTCTTTGCAAAAATAGATAATTGGGTATAGAAAGTTCCATTTACATTGTGTTTTTGGCGCTGTTATATTAAAAATGAGCGCAAAAGGAAAGATAAAATTGTAATCGATCTGTTTCTAAGGGAACCAATCCAAAAATAGTCACAAATGACACTAAAAAATGATGTAGGAATATTGAAACTGTGAGTAAAACGCATATGCATTGCATATCATCTCCATTATATAAAATCTTTCACCTGAACAAGCCATTGTCTAATCTTCAATTCACTCCCGAATGATTCTAACCCTTTTATAAACTATTTCAAAGAGCTGACTTTGAGGTCAGATGACACAATATCAAGCAATTTGTCCAAGTGGCTTCTAGCAACAAACCAGAGTAATGAAATGACCAACTTAATCAATTAACTAAAGTACATACGAATTCAAAGCCACTGTCAGTCCAACATCAAAACGTCTCAACCAATTACTTAAGAATGGAAATGAATGAATTTATTTAGACCACATTTCACCCGAAGTAAAATCATCGAACCTAAAGTGTGAATTAAAGGTCAGTAATGGTTGCCCAATTATTTGACTAGATATGAAGTTTGTACTGATTGAAATTTCAGAGGTATTCAGTAGCTTCAGATTCAGAATCTTCAATTCAACAGTTCAAAACAAAGTAACAAGTGTCAAAAAGATGAATTAGATATACACACTATTCCCGCCAAATAAAAACACATTTACAAAAACTATGTTATGATCAAAAGTCACTAAATTCTCGCTAAAAAAATTTGCTGACAGAAAACTACATTTGGTGGCAGAAAATGGTAAAATAAAAAACTTCCACCATTCTTGTTCTATTTTCAGATCATACAAATAATTGAACATTCTCACACTATCGTTACCAAAAATATCGTAGATTTTTTTTTATCTCTGACGAATGTATCACTATATTGGATTTTCTCAATGCTGACCGCTGTGTAGTACAGAACGGAAACAAATATATGAAGCCTACCAATGTAATAGTTTCGTAGAAACCACAACGCAATCTGGACTCTGAAAGGATCATGTCTCCGTCTACAGTCCGGAGTAAAACTTAAATGGCGGGTGTTGTCTTCGGACCTCGGATAAAAGGCTTTCCTTGATGACAGTTCATGTCATTCCCTGGCCTAGCAACAGGAGCTGATCAAATTGTCCAACGTCCTGCAGGATATGTTGATCCTGTTCTACTCGGGGACAGGATAAAGCTGCAGACTTACTCGGAGCACGGCGACAAAGATAATAAGAAAACACGGAGGTGAATTCGCAGTACAAACAGTGCGAGCCAGTGTTTTGATAAACGATGAAGCGTACCAACATAATCCGAACAAATATGATGAGCTTTATTATAATAGGGATTACGACGATGCGTAGTCAAAAGTAATAGGCCAAGGATTTAGACAGGAGGTAAATACTGGAGATATATTTGGGTTAAATTTGGCATTCACGAAGTATTTAAACATCCCGCTTCGTCATGTTACAAAGTACATCAGCATTGCGTGATAAGCTTAAATACAGGGTGGCGCAAAAGTTACTCTCCTATTTGTTTTCCTAATAGCTTCTGAAGAAAATTATTGAAACTTCAGAAATTATTTGGACAACAAATAGGAAAGTTTTGCGCCACCTTGTATTTTCCTATACCGACTAAACGCGATATTTCCATTTATCTTACTATGTTTTTTTGTAAAACACGTAATTCTGTCAAAGTTCTTAATTCTATTAAGATAATCTAGTTTGATTTTTTTTATTTATAATTAAATTATGCAACAAACATACTCACAAAATAATTGTTTCGAATTTACAAGTGTCATAGATTTTATTTGAAATTAGACAAACTGAACATTAATTCCAAAACAGCTAATTTCAAAACATGAGAAGTGGATTTTCAATCAAGAATAATTTGGTGGTGATTTGTACTCCTGCCTAATCACTCCCTTAGGTTGACACAAAACACAAAGAAGTATTTATAAACTTTATATTAAACACTTGTCTGACATGTTATATACGGTACAGGTTTGCTTTTGATTAAGAACACTTCGTCTTATAGCATTTATAACAAATGTTCATTTTCTAAATTGATGCTGTTCTGAAATATTTATTGTGATAAAAAGACCATTGACGGAAATAAATATCACATACAGTTGTCTGGTCGGTAAGTATGTGGCATTGTGTTTAAACAGTCGGGTCCTATAGGAATGAAAGAGAGGGCTATTCTTGTTGAACTGGAGGTCATCATCGAATGTTCGTAGAAATCTTCGTCCATGTTATTGATTGTCCACGACGAGCTTCGTATCAAAATGAGAGTCAAGAGAGTTGTTTTCCGCGCTGCCTTCTTGTCTTGGTTCAACGGTATAAACCCAGCTTGAAGTACACATCCAAGACAAAACACAGCTTACTGCATAAACCATCTCTAGAAGCCAACTTTACATTTGCCAATTCAATTCAAAGCTGTATATTTCGAGACGTTCTCTTAGTCGGCATGTGTACCTCTACCTCCATGTCTACAACTGCTTTTAACAGAACCGAGATGCGAACCAGGGAGCTTTGTTACTCTGACATACGTCAGTGTTGCTTTTTGAATATTTTCTAAGACATCGAAAAATGCTACTCACATTTTCAGCCACGATAAAACTTCTATCTTAAAATATACAAAAGGTCGCTCTCTTCAAGCAGTCTATTTCCTCGTTTTGTGCGGAGCCATGGCCTTAGATTCTGTTATACACTTTCCGGCTTGTTTGTCCCATCATTCAAAGTTTTCACACGACAAGGCAGCCGACTTTTCTTCAGACTTTTCCGAACCTCCGTGTGAAGGAAAATGCAATTTGAACGCTTATAAGACGCCTACCTGTTCAGAGTTTATTTAATGGAACGAAATGCCGTTGAATACAAGGTGTCCCATCTTCAATGCGCCATACATTTTAGTATCATAATTTCACACTTTTGTAGTAATGCAATGCAATGATCATGATGACCAATGTAGGTACATATTTCTGTCAAGATTGGTGTTTGGAATGATTTGATTCCTTTTTTCAATCAAGTGTTGTTAGATGAAAATACAGATTGTATTCCAAAGTCATAGTCATATTTGCTTGAAACTTCAAGGAGAGAACATTGTACTCGTGTCAACGTTTAAAAATTATTTACGACCATTCGCTCAAAATTCGTTGCTCACAAAAACTTTAATTGCAGAAAGAAACAAAGCACAAACTAAATCATGTACCAAATATAGAACAACTATTTTCGTATTTTGTTCGAGCTGTAATATTTCTACCTTGTTCGAATGGTTTTCATTTGTCATTCGCTTGAGACGGTATTGGGATGGCACGGTAAGGCACGAGAACTGATGGGACAAGGGCCACTCACGCGACTTAGAGAATGCCACTCATTCGTCCTTCCTCCTTCCTCATTCCTCATTCCTGTCGAGATGGAACCTGGCCATGTGATCGCATCGATATGATCTTTGAAGACCTATTACAGACTTCCAAGACAGTTGACATCAGGGATGAACAAAGAAAGAGTGATCAATTCGGCGTGATGTATTAATGAGAAAGAATGTTTTGAAATTATTATTTCTTGAGATTTGTTTCATTATTTATTTTGATGTAGGTAATTATAAGAAAAATTACGAAACCACCAATCACTATTTCACCATCAATTTGGTAATACAATGAATTGGATTGGCACACTATATTTCATTTCAGGACAGATAGGTACTACGAAATTTCCTAATATCGTCTTCTTTGATATTATTTCGTAGAACCATACTCTATTATGTTAGATTTATTATTCTGGCCGACAGTTTGAATGGTGGTCTGGGATTCAATTTGAATAAAAACGAAAAAATGTAGTACACCATAAATTGATTTGTAGAGAATTGAAATTGTTCGGAACCTCATTTCCAAAAACCCACCATAAACAGTATGGGAGAAGTTCTTATCACGGTTCTACCTGTTCCGAGTTCGATCCCCGTGACCTACTTTACAGCCATCCTGATTAACGGTTTATCGTGATTTTTCCTATCTTTAACTAAATGTTAAGATAGTTAGTATATGATACACTCGTGTACTATACTAATCTTCCTCTTTCACTTTCATTATCAATATATACAAATCATGTCTGTAACTCAGAGGTAGAAGGCCGTAAGTCTATTTCAATGATTCTTGAACAATGAACTTAAAAACCAGTAATTCTGCCTTCATCAAATTATTTAGAATGGAGACACGAGTCTATAACTGTGTTTGTTGACATCAATCAAATTTCAATAGATAGCTTGATTACATCATTTTTAAAAGTATGCAACGCAAATTCGAGAAAATGGACTTCCGTCCTTATACCTCTGAGGTACAGATCTCTAATTTAGTATATTTTTATTATGATTTAAGTCGTTATGCTTCAAACGAAACGATCATATTCAGATGTTACATGAACTAATCATGAACTAATGCGACATTCTTGTTCTCACATGTCCTCATGCAAGGAACAAGACTGTGTTTATGACGTCACACGATCACATTGCTCCAGCAGCGACCACATCATCGACATTACAGCATCTGTAATCTCACTCGTCTGGGATATTAATGTCGCATTACACAGGTAGTTACTCTACTTGCTCGTCGTTCGGTTTCAACGTGCTCTCCGCTTCAGATGTAGCGGTTGTGAACTACAATATTTGCCAAAGTGACTAGCAGATGACGTTATGGAGTTGTAGTGAAGTTGGGAACTTATGGGGAAGACGTTAACTGGACTAAATTTAGACTAGTCTAAATTTAGACTAGTCTAAAATTAGTCCAGTTTTAAGTTCAATTTAGACTAGTCTAAAATTAGACTAGTCTAAAAAACAAGTCATGCAGATATGATTTTGGACATGGCTGTACAAGGAGGAGCTTAGACCAGTCACTCTTTAGGCGAGTTTTTAGGCGAATTTTTATCACGGAATAGAAGATCTAGGCCAGGTTATGTCACCCAAACAAAAGTTTAGACCAGTTTTTATTCACAAAAATCAGCTTTTAGACCAGTTTATATCGCAAAAAAGAAAGTTTAGGCGAGTTTTTTTTTACCAAATTCTAGGCCAGGTTATGTCACCCAAACAAAAGTTTAGACCAGTTTTTATTCACAAAAATCAGCTTTTAGACCAGTTTATATCGCAAAAAAGAAAGTTTAGGCGAGTTTTTTTTTACCAAATAAAAAGTTTAGACCAGTTTTAAAACACAGAAATCAACTTTTAGACCAGTTTATATCGCAAAATAGAAAATTAAGGCGAGTTTTTTTTACCAAATCAAAAGTTTAGACCAGTTTTAAAACACAGAAATCAACTTTTAGACCAGTTTATATCGCAAAATAGAAATTTTAGGCGAGTTTTTTTTTCCTACACAAAAGTTAAGACCAGTTTTTAAAAACAGAAATCAACTTTTAGACCAGTTTATATCGCAAAATAGAAAGTTTAGGCGAGTTTTTTTTTACCAAATAAAAAGTTTAGACCAGTTTTAAAACACAGAAATCAACTTTTAGACCAGTTTATATCGCAAAATAGAAAATTTAGGCGAGTTTTTTTCACCCAAAACAAAAGTTTAGACCAGTTTTTAATCACAAAAATCAGCTTTTAGACCAGTTTATATCGCAAAATAGAAAATTTAGGCGAGTTTTTTTTACCAAATCAAAAGTTTAGACCAGTTTTAAAACACAGAAATCAACTTTTAGACCAGTTTATATCGCAAAATAGAAAATTTAGGCGAGTTTTTTTCACCCAAAACAAAAGTTTAGACCAGTTTTTAATCACAAAAATCAGCTTTTAGACCAGTTTATATCGCAAAATAGAAAATTTAGGCGAGTTTTTTTTACCAAATCAAAAGTTTAGACCAGTTTTAAAACACAGAAATCAACTTTTAGACCAGTTTATATCGCAAAATAGAAATTTTAGGCGAGTTTTTTTTTCCTACACAAAAGTTTAGACCAGTTTTTAAAAACAGAAATCAACTTTTAGACCAGTTTATATCGCAAAATAGAAAGTTTAGGCGAGTTTTTTTTTACCAAATAAAAAGTTTAGACCAGTTTTAAAACACAGAAATCAACTTTTAGACCAGTTTATATCGCAAAATAGAAAATTTAGGCGAGTTTTTTTTACCAAATCTAAAGTTTAGACCAGTTTTAAAACACAGAAATCAACTTTTAGACCAGTTTATATCGCAAAATAGAAATTTTAGGCGAGTTTTTTTTTCCTACACAAAAGTTTAGACCAGTTTTTAAAAGAGAAATCAACTTTTAGACCAGTTTATATTATATTTCTATGTTCTCTTTTCTCTTTAGAATATTGTAGGAGAGAACTTCTAGCGCGTCAGAGAGAACTTCGAGCAACACTTTCGATTTCTATGTTCTCTTTTCCCTTTAGAATATTGTAGGAGAGAACTTCTAGCGCGTCAGAGAGAACTTCGAGCAACATTTTTGATTTCTGTGCTTTCTTTTCTCTTTAGAATATTGTTGGAGAGAAAGAACTTCGAGCTGATTGGTGCATACGTGCCCTACAGCTTTGGTTTGGTTTGTCATTTTAGACGAGTGCCGCCCACTGCTGTAGGTGCCCGTACGTAACAGAGAACTTCGAGCGACACTTTATATTTCTATGTTTTTTTTCTCTTTAGGATGGGGTTTGAATGGGGTAGTGCATGCTTACCACACGACGCTGAAAGCAGCTAGCGTCGCATAGCCTCTCCTACCCAATTTCGACTCTCACCTCCACGTGGTAACCCCGGTAACCTGAGAAACCTCACTCAAGATCGGATCCCGGTGAAGAGTGGGGTCAGGGCTAACGAGAGCGGGAGAATAGGTCCTCCGAAAAGGGGGTTGGTCGTGGGGCTAACAACCCCACACGTAAAAACATAGTTGTTACGAAACCTTAACATTTGCCTCGGATAGGATGGATGTGATGACGGAAGAGGCCCAGGCAAACGGAATATGGCCTGATGGATCGACAACGTAGGGACGGATGAAAAGGAACTATTGGGAGAAAGAAACTGGAGAAGACTTGCCAAGGAGAAGGACGTCTGGAGGCCTATTCTAAATTTCCTTGCCGTCTCGTATCAATTGACACGGCGTCACTGCCATGTTAAATAGATAGCACTCCAGTGTGCAGTGAGCCCGTATCAAGTGAAACGACACGACACGAAAATTTAGAATAGCCCTCCTGGAGGCAGAAGATTGAGGAGGCCAAGGCTCGATTTGGGCTGTAGCGCCATCGAAGAAGAATGATTTCTATGTTTTCTCTTCCCTTTAGGAAAATGTTGAAGAGAACTTCTAGAACATAGGAGATAACTTCTAGCGCACCGGAGAGAACTTGCTAGCGATTTTGTTTACCGACACCTTTGATTTTTATGTTTACTTTTCCCTTTATATTATTGTTGGAGTGAATTTCTAGTAATTAGCCGAGATCTTTTAGCATGTTTCTTTACACATTCTTTTGGTTACTATGGATTATTTTTCCTTTAGTATATCGCTACTAAGCCTGGCAGCTTGTTCTAACGTTTGAGCACTTCTAACGCTTAGAAAGAACTTCGAGAACGTAGAGGAAAACTTCTAGCATGGAGGGCAGTTTTCTTGCTTGTTGACGACTTTTTACTTTGTGGTAAGCTATGAGCATGGTTGTTGTTACAAGTAAACATTGGTTTTTTACTTAGGAGCTAAATATTTTAAAATAATCACTTAAATTTGTGCAAATATGTGAGGTAGTAAATAATTCCAATCTTTTGTATTATGACAATTTACAATTGTATGTTTTTTATTCTGCTGTACTGCGCAATAGGCAGCGTGTTTAGACAACAGATGGCACTGCAAAAGTACAGACAGAGCCACCTAATCTGTGGGAAGGAAGCTTACCTTTTGGCAAGGCGTCCAAGTCGCTGCAGTTATATGTTATGTTGCTGCACATATTACGCATTATCAATTCTTAAAATTTACACAAGTTTATCTAATGTTTATTCGCCTACAAAATATTAACAACAAAGTGTTCACAATTTCACTGAATCTGATCACAATATTAATTTGCGCGACTAAGTTCTGATTTCGAAATATTTTGAGTACATTTGTTGACATCTGATCGGTTGCTAGGTCACGGCCAATGAGAAATAAAACAGTTGACGATCTTCCCACAAATGTTGCTAATTTCTCTCACTCGTGGCGAACACTCGGTGCCTATACAAATGTATATATGGATCATTCTTTAAAAAATTGGCTGTTAAGACATAAAATATTTTTTTTTAACTTTGTTCTAGAGAGTGACTCAAAGTCGTGTTTATAGCATCCAAGTCGTTATTCTATTAAAATCAATATCTGAGTTCTACATAATTATTAAAGAGTTTTGACAGAAATTTCTCACCTACGTCACCGTTTTTTTTTTTTATCTACTTTCAGTTTATGAACAATTGTGACACATGATATGTTTTAATGTTGGTATATTACATTTCTTCTTATATAAGTCAAGACAATTTGCTATACCGACCCATAAAAAATTTTGATTTTCCAGCTCTTTTACTCTCCCGGGGTGGGATTACATAAAATGAGAACTATCTTGTCAAGGTGACAAGCTTCTCATCTCAATGTTATTCACGGCCTTCTAGGGACTTGTCATCGTGATAAGTAAGTTATCATTTTATGTGATCGCACCCCTGGGGGTGGGATCACATAAAATTAAGGCCGTGAATAACATTGAGATGAGAAGCTTGTCACCTACACACTACAGCACTGCACAGCTTGTGTAGACGTTACAATATTTCCTTTTTCAAAATTGATAATTTCAATAACTTTTGTAAAAATCTGCAGATTGACTTTAATTTACTTTTTCATGTTAGGAAATTATTGCTCTATCAATTATTATCAATTGTCTTTGTAAACATGGAAAGATTTTGTGAAAAATTAAAAAAACACAAATACGTGTCTGGTAACGCAACATCGGTTACGTAGGTGAGTTCCATAATTTAAAAAAATAAATAACAAGTACAATACACTTTTAAAATAGTAGATAAGTTCTTAAATTAAAATGTTAAGTTTAGTTTCTCACCTACGTTACTTAAAAACTCCCCAACATTACCTCACCCACGTTACCTACGGTACCATTGCAGTCGTAACGTAGGTGAGATTTCGAGGGTATAAAATTCTGTCTGGCTAGACCAATCAAGTTGTTGATGGGTCCACCTAGCCATGTTAAAGATGCTTCAATATTGCTTCAATATTGTGTAAGATTTGTGCAAGAAAAGAGCCATGCTAAGTGTGAGTATTCCAAGGTAACGTAGGTTGGGAAGATAGTAATCGAATACTATCCATATATTTATATTGAAATAATAAATGTCTGTTCCTAAATGAAAGCTCCTTAGTCAGCAAACACATGGAGATCCAAGAGAACAACTAGCTCTATGTAATGAAACCAGGGTATTTATTCTATAACTTAATCTGAATTCGGTACGAATACGATCTCAGAGCAATGTTAATCCCGTGAATCGTATACGGGCCGAATCCGGAATTTTTAAATTATAGAATAACTGCCCAGGAGGCGTATTCTAGAATGTTTCCCAATTCCATTCCTGATGGAATCCGGTCACGCCCATAAGGATTAACATTGCACCGAATCGGGAATTTAAATGTTCTAGTAGTGACACCGGTCCCAGTAGTGTCCCAGTAGTCACACCTTATAGGACACTGCAATTTCAGGACAGAAACATAGGTGAGGTAACGTAGGTGAGTGAACATTAGGGACAGCCAAAAACTAAGTTAAAATAATTTTTTATAAATGAAGTAGTATTTTTAAAATTATTTTAACTAATTTGGATAATACTCAGCAATCAATTTACACATTTTCATTTATCAATGAAGCAATTTTATACATCGGTGCTTGAGCCAAGCACTTTTCAACATATTTCAAAACAAAAAGAATTAATAATTACATTATCTTTCATGCAAAGTTGGAACTTGCAATTGGTTTATAGAAACCCATTATTGGGCTTCAGTCCACACCAAAAATAAAATTTCTAGACCTAAAGGAAACATTCTGGGAAATTTTTCAAGTGGCAAACCGCACACACTTCAGCCAATTTTTTAAAGAATGACATAAATTATATGAAGTAACCTTAAGGAAGCATTATATTATGTAGGTGTATTGTTACAGGATAGCTTCAAGCAAGAACGCAATATGTATTTCGAGTGGTGGCCAAGAGAAGATACCAACCACTGCCACGGACGTGTACAACATTGGAATCCGTTTGCGTAGACAATGACTGGACTCGTGTACCTATTTAAGTGAACTGAGAATAATATGTTATTCATTTGATGAGTGTTTTCTGCGTTAATTCTTTATAGTTAAGTGTTTTAGTGTACTTATATTTCATAATTGAGGACTTTTCTAGTTTTGGTTAGTCATGTTGGGTATCAGCACTCTCAAAATTAGGATGTGAATTTATATCTTAAAATGTTACTGCAAGTAACATTGTTCTAGTTTAAAACATAATTAGGTAGGGACCTACATTGCTACATTTTTTCAACAAGTAAATTATGACAATACTGTCCTGTCTTAGATTGTATTGTGGGTTTTCTTCAAGACTCTGAAGAGCGAATGCCGGGATGAAAATATGGGAATAATGTGTGCCTTCTTCCCACTTTATTGTGTGTATTTTGATTTGATGTATTGTGAAACCTGTGTCTTTCATTTCATTGTGAATGATTTTGTGTGTATTGTCCCTTGTGTAATAAAATTTGGGAATTGATTATTATACAAATGTCTTGCTTTGACTCAAGGAGAGGATTTTTTAAATTTCCCGCTATATTTCTATCAAAGTTATACGGCACCCGTCCATCCCGATGTATGTATTTTAACAAACTTGATGGCATCGGTGCATCTCGATGCCTTATTATATCATTTACGGACTTCATTTTATATCATTGTAATACAAGCTGTGTTGGTAAATCAAGATTAGGCTGCATACCTCTTTGGATAACTTAACCATTTAAAATACGCAGCGTATTCGCCGTGTTATCGGTACCGTTCAGCTTGACATTTGTACTCTGAATATTCGCGGCAAATTTGAATTGTGCATTAACTTGGGTGCATTCCGTATTATGGATCTGCACGCCCCAATTTCATTAGACTTCACCAGTGTTGTGATTAGATAATTTTATTTTTATCTAGATGAAGATAACCTGCTAAAAATTTATCTTGATAAGATAAATGATACATTTCCATGAAATCATCTAGATAATAGATAAGGATAAAAAAAATATCTAGATAATTGCAATTCGAATCCTAAATTCGAAACTAGAGTTTTAAAAAAATGGTACAGTCAAAACAAGCAAACTAATGATACTAAACGGAGATTTCTTTTTATATCGTCTGACATTTTGAGGTTCGTGCCGGTTCATACACACAAACGCATGTTTTACTTTTTATCTAGATAATTGCCAAGAGATGACAATATTTTTATCTAGATAAAGATAACCAATGATGTATTTATCTAGATAAGATGATAGATAAAAAAATTATCAAGATAATTTTACATTAAATTTAATTTTTCAACATTGTATTTCACCTTTTTTTCATTGTAATGGGGTTTGCTAACCTGAAAGTGTTGGATGGAAACAGGGGGTCCTTATCCAAATAGATTACGGTTGGTTACCCGTATAGGTACCTTACTCATAGGCGTGAACGCGGGGGGCAGCTGACCCCCACAATGTAGTAAAGGCAGCCTCACTAAAAACAAATTGTAAAATGTGTCATTGGAGTGTCACATTTGTTTTAAAAGTGTTAAAACACAAAAATCTACTTCCGGCGACCTACTTAGGTTGATCAAAAACGCAATATTGTGAAGACAATATCACGAAACAATGTCTAAGTAGAGGTACCATTCCAAAATCATGATTATTGATTTCACAATTGCTCCAATCAATGTCCTAGGGAAGATATTTTTCCCTTCAATTTTAAAATAAGTAGCTCTCTATGGGCACCTCGAAGCGAAAAATTTATTCCAAAATCGGTATATAAGGTATATAAGGTATAATAAGGTATTTAATCGGTCTTCACTAAGTCATTGATAGATACCTAGGTATTCCTGCATACAACAAGTAGGTAGGTACTGTCTTTGGTTAGAAAAAAATCGGGGAAGCAAGCTGAATAACGTACTGTAATAACGTCGACTTACTCGTGTGACAGGGTCTTTTCATGAAGTGGAATAACTTCGACCGAAAGGCGACGTTATATTCCAATAGAAGTACTTTATAATATTATCAACTTGAATTACGTCGACTTTGAGTCGCCTTAATTCCAGTGGAATAACGCCGACTTGTAGTCGACGTACTTCCAGATATGGCAATTAAAAATTAAATTTTGATAAAGTGGAAGAACGTCAATTCAAAGTCAGTCTTATTCCAGTATCGTGAAAACACAGTCCTCGATGGGAACAACGTCGACTCTTAGTCGACGTTATTCCACTGGAATAATCTTCACATCAAGTCGACGTTCTTCCGTTGAACGTGGAAAAAAGTCAACTGATAGTCGACATTATTCCACAAGAATATAAGATTTTTCCACTGACGTCACACCCTGATTTGGCGCCATTTTTAAACGTGTTTACGGTTCCTACAACTCAAATCTAAGCTTATTGTAACCCTTTATATCATCAAAATAAACACTCTGGTGTGACGTCAGTGGATTAATTATTTATCCACTGACGTTGTTCCCATCGAGGACTGTGTTTTCACGATACTGGAACAAGACTGACATTTGAATCGACGTTCTTCCACTTTATAAGAATTTATTTCAAGTGCCAAATGTGGAAGTACGTCGACTAAGTCGGCGTTTGGTTTGGCGTTCGAATTTGGTTCACGATAAATCAAATTAATCGATTTTTCGATAACCAAATTCTAACAGATGTAACTTTTTTCAACATACGTAATGTTTATCAAACATTCACACATCACATCTCTAGGTATGTTTGTTTTAATATTTATAATATTCAACCAAATTCCAGAAGAAGTTTTATCACAGCGATATCTCGCATATTCGACTTTTTTGCGCCACCCGGCATTTATTAAGCGAACCACGTTGTACAGTATATAAACTAGGAAAACGCTCAGTGTAACGCGTTGATGAGCGGGCACGGGGTACGTGCAAATTCTTGAACCGGAAATGCGTACACAACGCACAGAAAACATAGCCACTCAAACAACATAAAAGTATATTACGCTTTTCATCGAAACTTGAAAATAGCAGCTAAGCAGCCTGGTAAATATAGCAAATCAGATTCAATTCAATTGGCAGTGGCACTGGAAAACATTCATTTCGATAGGTAGGTACTTCATTACTGACAGATATTAAACATGTCAATAAGTTCATACGATCTTAACTGATTAGTATGAAATTTTGTAAAATAATAGACAATGTTGGTCTTAATGATCATGCAAAATATGAGTTTGATCAGAATAATCGAAGACCGTTTACATTTTTCAGCCTATCAGGAGATATTTATTTAAAATTTAACCAATAAATGGATTTCAAAAAAATTAGGGTCTGCAAAAAGAGAAGGTTGGTTTTACATGTGTGCAAAATTTCAGATCGATCGGTGAAACGGTGCGACCTGTGTATCGGCTATTAGCAGAAAAAACAAAAACAAATACAAAAACAAAACAGAGGTCCGTGCCAAAAGAGCCAAAAGGAGACGCTCGCTTCACTCGCTCAATAATTCTAATCGTATCCTTTTTTTCTTCCAAGATGGCGGTTTTCGGTATTTTTGTTTTCTTATTTTCAAATTCCATGATCCAATTTTTGTGTGCCAATTTTTTCAGATTTTTTTTTAAGCCGTCGATTTAGCTTTCGCCCCCGCCCCCAGCTGGGTTGCGAGGTTGGAACCATGACTTTTCATACATCTAAAATCATGCTAATGGCCTAAAAGTTGATTTTTGTGTTTAAAAACTGGTTTATACTTTTATTTTAGTGAATAAAACTCGCCTAAAATATCTATGTGATATAAACTGTATATATATATATTTTTTTTTTTTTAATAAAACTCGCCTAAAACTTCTATTCTATGATATAAGCTGGCCCAAAAGTTGATGATTGTGTTTAAAAACTGGTCTAAACTTTTAATTTTGTGAAAAAAATGCCTAAAGTTTCTATTTTGTGATATAAACTGGTCTAAAAGTTGATTTCTGTGTTTTAAAACTGGTCTGAACTTTTGATTTGGTAAAAAAAATCGAAAAAAGTTTCTATTCTATGATTTAAACTGGTCTAAAAGTTTATTTTTGTGATAAAGAACTGGTCTAAACTTTTATTTTGGTGATAAAAACTTGCCTTAAGTTCTATTCTGTGATATAAACTGGTCTAAAAGTTTATTTTTGTGATTAAAAACTGGTTTAAACTTTAATTTTGGTGCAAAAAACTCGCCTAAGTTTCTATTCTGTAATATAAAATGGTCTAAATGTTGATTTCTGTGTTTTAAAACTGGTCTAAACTTTTGTTTAGGTGAAAAAAAAATCGCATAAATTTTCTATTTTGCGATATAAACTGATCCAAAAGTTAATTTCTGTGTTTTAAAACTGGTCTTAACTTTTGATTTGGTAAAAACAACTCGCCTAAATTTTATATTTTGCGATATAAACTGGTTTAAAAGCTGATTTTTGTGATTAAAAACTGGTCTAAACTTTTGTTTTGGGTGAAAAAAACTCGCCTAAATTTTCTATTTTGCGATATAAACTGGTCTAAAAGTTGATTTCTGTGTTTTAAAACTGGTCTAAACTTTTTATTTGGTAAAAAAAAACTCGCATAAACTTTCTATTTTGCGATATAAACTGGTCTAAAAGTTATTTCTGTTTTTAAAAACTGGTCTAAACTTTTGTGTAGGAAAAAAAACTCGCCTAAAATTTCTATTTTGCGATATAAACTGGTCTAAAAGTTGATTTCTGTGTTTTAAAACTGGTCTAAACTTTAGATTTGGTAAATAAAACTCGCCGAAATTTTCTATTTTGCGATATAAACTGGTCTAAAAGCTGATTTTTGTGATTAAAAACTGGTCTAAACTTTTGTTTTGGGTGAAAAAAACTCGCCTAAATTTTCTATTTTGCGATATAAACTGGTCTAAAAGTTGATTTCTGTGTTTTAAAACTGGTCTAAACTTTTTATTTGGTAAAAAAAAACTCGCATAAACTTTCTATTTTGCGATATAAACTGGTCTAAAAGTTGATTTCTGTTTTTAAAAACTGGTCTAAACTTTTGTGTAGGAAAAAAAAACTCGCCTAAAATTTCTATTTTGCGATATAAACTGGTCTAAAAGTTGATTTCTGTGTTTTAAAACTGGTCTAAACTTTAGATTTGGTAAAAAAAACTCGCCTAAATTTTCTATTTTGCGATATAAACTGGTCTAAAAGCTGATTTTTGTGATTAAAAACTGGTCTAAACTTTTGTTTGGGTGAAAAAAACTCGCCTAAATTTTCTATTTTGCGATATAAACTGGTCTAAAAGCTGATTTTTGTGATTAAAAACTGGTCTAAACTTTTGTTTTGGGTGAAAAAAACTCGCCTAAATTTTCTATTTTGCGACATAAACTGGTCTAAAAGTTGATTTCTGTGTTTTAAAACTGGTCTAAACTTTTGATTTAGTAAAAAAACTCGCCTAAATTTTCTATTTTGCGATATAAACTGGTCTAAAAGCTGATTTTTGTGATTAAAAACTGGTCTAAACTTTTGTTTTGGGTGAAAACAACTCGCCTAAATTTTCTATTTTGCGATATAAACTGGTCTAAAAGTTGATTTCTGTGTTTTAAAACTGGTCTAAACTTTTTATTTGGTAAAAAAAAACTCGCCTAAACTTTCTATTTTGCGATATAAACTGGTCTAAAAGCTGATTTTTGTGATTAAAAACTGGTCTAAACTTTTGTTTGGGCGACATAACCTGGCCTAGATCTTCTATTCCGTGATAAAAACTCGCCTAAAAACTCGCCTAAAGAGTGACTGGTCTAAGCTCCTCCTTGTACAGCCATGTCCAAAATCATATCTGCATGACTTGTTTTTTAGACTAGTCTAATTTTAGACTAGTCTAAATTGAACTGAAAACTGGACTAATTTTAGACTAGTCTAAATTTAGACTAGTCTAAATTTAGTCCAGTTAGCTACTAGCCGAAACATCCCCATGTCACGATAAACGACACAACACTATACGATTTTCTCTGCAACTTTCCAATCTCCATATAAATACTTTGGATGAATATCAGATCCATTGTGTCGTGACTTTCCTACATACTTTTTCCAGCTTTTGACAACCCATACTAAACTTGTATAATGACTATTAATAATTGACTGATTGGGCTTAACATGTGTGAAATGTTAGATTATGTTGCTCTTATGATCACCATACAAAATTTCAACCAAATCGGAACATTTTGATTGTCGACCAATCAGAAGATATTATTTAAACTTAAACCAAATGGAGTATGTGGCCTTCGAACTGCATCCGATTTTATAAGCGCTAGTTCTATTTTAAATTGTGGACTGATTGGCTGCTCTATAGGCCTTGGAGCTTCAAGATTATGGAATAAAATGTCCCTAAAATGACACAAACTTTTGAAAATGACTACAGATTATACTGAAAATTGGCAAAAATACCTTAAATGTTGGTACCAATGACCATGCGAAGTTTTAAGTTAGTTGGTCAATCGGTTCTAGTTTAAATTACAAAAATCACCGTAAAAATGGTTTCAAATTTGAACCAATGGGAGGATTTGGCTGAAATTTATTTTGATTGGGTAAAATGTTGGTTAAAATGACTTTGCTAAATTTCAAATTGATCGGAACAACCAATCGAAAGATAATTTTTTTAAAATTTGAACCAATCACGGGATCCCGTTCAAAAACGATCCCAGGGACCTCCTAGATTACGTTAGTATGTGTACAAAATTTCAGATCGATTGCTTGAGCGGTTTGACCTGGACCGCGGCCACAAAAAACAAAAAAAAACAGAGAAAGTGCCATAAGAGTACCGTGGTGACGCTCGCTACGCTCGCTCAACAATACATTTAATGAAGATACATTTGTGACGATTCTAGGTCTCTGCCTACAAATTTCATGTTCTTGCAATATTATTCATGACATTGTTAAATTATGAAGTCAAAAAGCAATTATTCATTTACTACAGCTCAGTGAAGCTAGCGTGGCAAGCGTAACCACGCTACTCCCTTGGCACTTTTCTCTCTTTTTGTTTGTGTTTTTGCCTGCAATGTCCAATGTTGACAATGTTGCAATGTTGAGCTGATCGATCTGAAATTTTGCACACACACAAATGTCATAAGAGCTGTCACATGTATAGATTTTTAATAAAATCCTGGACTGGTTGCAATTAAAAATAGTTAAACCGATCAACTTAAAATTTTTCAAGGTCATTAGGACTAAGGTTTTAGATGTTTCTGCAAATTTGTAGACAAATCGGTCAAAACCGTCAGAAGTTATTGCCATTTTACTGAAATACAAAATATATTCTTGGATATTTACAAAATAATAATTACATTTTGTCTTATTTTAGTAAGTACACTCGAGTATAATTATGACGTATCCACTTTAAATTAGAAGTATGCAAATGAGTTGGCCATTAAAGTGAATGTTCATTTTTAAATATCTGATTTCTCTTTACATTTCCCGTAAAACTCATCACAATCGAAAGAATAACTATTATTTGAAACTCGAAAAGAGGGAGATCAGTTACAGCATCAGTCCCTTGCAGAAACTTTGATCTTTCTTCACTTTTAAAATTAAATCAATGCAGAATACTTCCTAACGAAAACTTCATTGTCAAACCCAATTCAATCTCGAGTTAAAGAAATTGAAATTCAGCCAAGAGCAACAAGAAAAAATGTTTTACGTGTTATCTTTGAATGGTTGTCGTTGATGTCGTAGCTATTGGTTCTTCTGACGATCAAAGTGTAGCTGAAGAGATTGTTCTCCTTCTTGCGGAGAAGACGCGAGACACAAGTAGTATTGTGTATTGTCTCACAAGTAGTATTGTGAGGCGCAATACACGCGACGAAGCACGGAGCTAAGGTGAAAGGATGTGACAGTTTGTTGGGTTCGTTGCAATAAGCGAGACATTCAAACAATCTTTCTGAAGACAGTTTCTTGTCGAGAAGAGGAAACTTGTCTTATTGTGTCGCGACGATCTCTAAAAGGTAATAAAGCGATCATGGTTGACTGGGATATGTGCAATATACACGAGGTCAGTACAGGAATGAATTATATTCTGAGCGCGAATTCCAAGTTGAAGCAGCTTTGTGTTACAAAATTGTGCAAAAACATTCGACTTCCGACACCAGGAATCATGAATCATGAAATCATGAAACGCCCTGAATTTCCACGTACTTCTTTTTTCTCACTCACTGACTTCTGTTTCGCAGACATATAAAGATGAATTCTACAATCGCCCTACCTATTTGTATTATATATGAATACTTTAATGCTTGAAAACACAAAATGTTTATATAGATCTCTTTAACCGATACAATGAAAATTATGTACAGATATTAAGGTCCGTTTACATTTATCCACTGATCTCAAGGTACTTACACTACGTTGATTGGCAACCATCTTTCTCTAAAGTTAAGTGATGATGTCCTGATTGGATTAAGTTGTAGACTGCGGATGCAAACTACTTTCATATTGGACGTGTGCAGCCGGTTAACATTTGGTCATCACTCTGTTTGATTTCTCAGGTTTGAAGGATAGAGATCTCTCGAAAGTTTGCAACAACTGT
>OW203764.1:23669264-23742204 GCA_934045905.1 Leuctra nigra
ATACACAATACAACATTTAAATATTTTAAGCTTATAGAAAATTCCACCTTCTCTACACTGTTGTCTATAATCGTAATAAAATATCAAAGCAGGAATTATATATGAAAAATAGGGAGATAATATAAGCTTCTCTTTAGCGTCACGTTTATTCGAGCATGCCATAAGCCAATCAGTCGAGTCCACAGTGACATGTCACCGATACACGAACATACCCGAATACATGCGGATATACACGAACATACCCGAATACATGCGGATATACACGAACATTCACGAATACATGCGGATATACACGAACATACCCGAATACATGCGGATATACACGAACATACCCGAATACATGCGGATATACACGAACATTCACGAATACATGCGGATATACACGAACATACCCGAATACATGCGGATATACACGAACATACACGAATACATGCGGATATACACGAACATACCCGAATACATGCGGATATACACGAACATACCCGAATACATGCGGATATACACGAACATTCACGAATACATGCGGATATACACGAACATACCCGAATACATGCGGATATACACGAACATACACGAATACATGCGGATATACACGAACAACATCGTGCACCGCAAACATACGCAGAATCACACGACTGTTGCAAATTTATGCAATAAAGTACAGTCAGTACAGTACGCACATTACTTTTATAACTTTCTATTGAATAAAACTGCCACCTAATGGTGCTAAATATGGAGCTGGCTGCCTATAGATTGTGTGACCGGCACACTCATGATAATAACTAATGATAGGAACTAATAAGGCTGGAAAAGATAGAGCATACAGGTCATGACAAATTAGAAACTAAAATGCCAGAACACTTTTTGGAAAATACACGCAATATTATGAAATCCTTTTTAAAGATTATTTTATTTTATCACCAAAGAATAATTGAATGCTGGGCTGGAAGAACCGTGTAACCAACACATTTTTCGATTTTTTGTGGGTGGAATAACCATGTACCATGTACATGTACATGATGTACATGTACATCTCTACCTTAAATGTTGATTTGTCCAATGTTGGCATTCTATAAATTGATCATGAATGTTGGCTGCCATGGAAAAACCATGAATGTGATTCAAGATAGCCGACTGTGTGGACTGCAATGTGTCACCAAAATTGTTAATTCATTTAAATAAAAGCAAGAAAACAAAACTGGTGGTTGGATAATCAACGAAAGTATTGAGGAACTCGGAGGAAAAGTATACAAATCGAAAGCTGGTACTGAAATATTATTACCCTTTCCAAATAAATAAGTTTTTGTAATACATTTTATGTTCCGGTACCCATTTTTTGAATGAAACCTATACTGACATACATATTTCTTCCAAACTAAGTAATTGTGATAGTATGGTCTTGAAATAGTTTTGGGCTGATTACCAAAAATAATTAAATTTTTGTTACGGCTCTCCCGTCCGCAATTCAATTACTTGTCTGAAAAGCTGCTTGAAGCAAAGACATTTCTTACTAAGCCAGCGTAGCGAGCGTCTCCAAGCTACTCTTATGGCACTTTCTCCTTTTGTGTATGTTTTTGTAGGCAATATTCAACCGATCGATCTGAAATTTTGTAAACACACAAATGTCATATGAGTGGTATCGTGTATAGTTTTTGAACGGGATCCTGAGATTTAAAAAAAATAAAATAAAGCCGTT
The DNA here is from genome assembly GCA_934045905.1 of Leuctra nigra. Lineage (NCBI taxonomy): Eukaryota > Metazoa > Arthropoda > Insecta > Plecoptera > Leuctridae > Leuctra > Leuctra nigra. The sequence continues at coordinate 23,670,961 of OW203764.1, forward strand.
TGACTGATCAACCTAACATTTTGCATGGTCGTAGGAAACAACATTTTATGTATTTTTGAAATTTTTCGGACTAAACTGTAGTTATTTTCGAAAGTTATTGACATTTTATACGTGATTGGAAATATTTTTCAAATTTCTAAGAGGAATTTTCAGATATTTAATCACTGTTTCTTCGACGCAATCGTTTCGGCTCTCTCCAAGGTCTGTAGAGTCGAATCATGCAAATAATGAATTCGCATGTAAATCGAAGGCTCGCTTATCAACGCGTTACACAGAGCGTTTTCCTATTGATTGGACTCGTGTTTAAACCTGCAGTTGTTATTAAAAGCAAAGAGAATACGCTATTTCAACTCTAAGAAATGAAACTCCATTCTTACACAAAACCCAGACAGCAGGAACATCATACTTATATTGGATGAGCTACACCACTTGACTGGGGAACTCTAAATTGGATCTTTTCTTTCTCCTCTGGCCACAAAAATAATCGCATGTCATAAGTTTGGAGTATCTTGAGCTGACTGGATGCGCCGTCCAATTTGTCATGCCAAAGATTGACGAGCACTCGCGGTATCCATCTTGGTTGTGGTATTTCTACCTTGGTAATAATTTATATTCAACTTTTTAAAATAATATACAAAACTCCGTGTTCAAGAGAATCTAACCCATCACTCACATTTATTGCAAACATATTATAAACTCGATCGTAACTTTTCCGATTCCCTGAGCTATGGACTTTACATAGGAGATGATATTTTGATAAATGGATTACATACTCTTGAACTAAAAGCGCATGAAAGTTGTGATGGATTAGACTAGAGAGTATTCGCTTTTATATCACATATATCTAAGTACTTTTAAATAGGCTAAAGAAAAGTTCGAATGAATCAAAATGGAACTCGCAATACCCGTAGGTTGTATAAATTACCATTTAACATGAAACAGCTTACAAAAAAGAGACTATCGATTTGTTAAATTCACACCTTGACGGCGGAGAAAAGATTTCGATTCCTTTTTGCTCTATTTATTTCATTTTAATTTTTTACATTCATATTTTTACTGTGGCCTCGAAGTCAGATTAATTCGATAACGAAAATATGTCTAAAATATGGTAGAAGCATTAATCATGTTACGTAAAAAAATCATTTTCTTATGTTAAGTACGAACTCCAATTTATTGAACGAAGAGTTTGGTCATATATTAAAAATATTATAAAATAGATCGATTTTCTTAACAACGGTTCTTTGGCATTCAACGTATACATGTTTATTCTCCATTACAAGTGATCCATGCACAAGTACGCTTACTGTTGAGAATATTCTGTTCTGTTTACCTATTTCTAATATTAAGTTGACTCAACGCTGTGCTGGGGGCTCATGTGAACAGAGACGAAAACTAATTACTATATTAATCGAGAAATTGAAAGTTCTCTACTACTTGACAAGAACATTGTTAATTAAGATTCTGGGAAGTAACATTTCAAATTATGAATGATTGAGTGAAAGTGTTAAGAAAATGGCACAAATGTGCTCATTATTTGCGTTTACTGTTGTCATTTTCAAGTGTTGACACTTTCATTTGGAGTCCATTAATTCATTCGTTCATTTGGACTATTAAAAAGTGTTAGATTTCATATATTTCATGAAATACATGAAATATATATATAGGTGCATATATTGTTTAAAATAGAAGAGAAAATTTAGAAAATTTAAGAAATATTTCAAGGAAAAAGTTTTAGATTTCATATATTTTATGAAATATATAAAATTCATGAAATATATTAAATATACAACTTTTTTAATTGTAACTATTTCTTAAATTTTCTCAATAGGATATCCAGAAAATGTGTATCAAAACTGTTATCAAAGTTGCATGAGAGGGGAGTAAATAATAAGCCTAGAATGTCCGCTTTTTGTGAAAATTTTACGCAGCCGTCTGTTACTACAGCGGTCCCCATGACTCTTAACTGTCAAGACTCATAAAAAGCCATTGATTTTGAAGCAAATCTGCTTCTGTCATCAAATTATCTCCGTATGGTCACAGCGCGTGTCGCCTGGCACAGAAGGTAACTTCCAGAAACTTGGTAAAAACGCTCTCTAGTTTAGAAACTAGTCTATTTTTCATGATCACTTCCACTCTACTATCATTCAAAGATGACTAGGATCGAAACGTTACACTAAACACTGCCTACTAGACTGCAAATTCGGCGTTCTCGCGGTTTACGAGAGTCCGTCACGAGATGATATCGTTAGCGACGCCGCAGGAGGACATACGACGTCGGCGTCGCGACGTTCCAGCGTCGTTATTGCAGAGCAACACGCACCCCTCCCCCACCCTCCCCACCCCCGCACCCTAGTCGAGTGTCGAGTTATTTAACAACAAATTATCACGTCTGAAGAACACGCGCTTTGCTGGCGCTCGCTCTCTCTTTGGTTGGGGTGGAAAAGCGAGATTTATACTTTCACTTTCAAGGAGAATGGAAAAACGAGAAAAGTGTTAGGTCTCAGTGGTTTTACGGTTGTGAAAATGATGTTGAACGAAGGAATAATCATTTCAAGTGTAGGAAAATGCTTAAATATCATAACGTTAATAAGTGAGCATGTACTACATTTTAATAAATAAAGAGAACATTACTTTCTTTTATCAAAACTATGAAAATGATTATGATTAAATATTCAATCGGTGTGAACTGTAGGCCATTATAATTTTTCTATAAATAAAATTATTCATGTCTCCTTTGAATTTTTGTTAATATAAGCCGAATTTCAGCTTGTTCTGGGGAACGTCTGATCCAGCATCTCTAAAGAACGGAACACAAAAAGCAGATATAAATTGTATCAAATGTTTCACAGTCGACAGACGCTTGCTTAATCAGCACGTACTTTGTTTTCAATTACTTTCTGATTAAACTCTTCACCAAAAGACCGAAAATTAGAACATTCCCACACGTTCTCAATGAATCTTCTTATTTGTATCGTTATCAGTTCAATAATCAGTCAGCTGTGCTTTTATTCAGGAAACAGATGCCGAGAATGACAAGAATAAAGTGTAATTGTTCGTCTCTTTTTCTCTCACACTCCCCACTTTGTGTTCCTGCTTATCTCTTTTCCACATGACATGAGCAAACACAATACACATCAGTGGCAAGAATAGCAGATACCAAAAACAGAAACTTCTACGTATCCACAATATATTTCTTTATATCGTGTAAAGCTTTGCTTTTTCTCTATCGTTGCTCCACATTTGTAGGAATTACGTACGTAGCTCTCTATACTAGTTGGAGACATGCATACGAAGATTAATTTCCTATATCTCTATGCAAGTTGCAGAGTGCATAAGCCCTGTTATTCGTCTCGTATGTCGCTTGTTTTCAGTACGTGATGTTTTTGTTGTTAGAAGAGTGTAACAGAATAACCCAGTAGACGAGTTCATGTTTGTATTATCTTCTAGCTCAGTACAGATGTGTCGCCAGATCCCAAATGAGGATGCATTGTCTATGCAGTTCCACTGGGAATCTAACTAGAGGGAAATTTGTTTTTGCTCTAATTAACTCTTGTAAATGACTTCCAGGTGTGGATGCCTATAAAAAAAGTAGTGCATTTCTACGTTCCACCTCAAAATGTTGGTATTCTTATTTTGCTGGCGCTGTGAAAATGCTAATCTTAATGCATAATTCAGAAGCTCGTATGGTGACACATCAACGTGATGAACATTTTTATTTAATTTATTTAAAAGCACTTTAAAGTGGGTGTGTAACGTATTTTGCGTATTAATAAATACTTAGCAGCTAGAAAACTACAATTTATGAGTGTTTCTAAATAGAACTAGGATTAAAGTTGCAGAGTTGCCAGACTAGTGTCAAGATTAGCGGGTAGTTTTGAATCGGAGCACATCATTTTGTCAATTTAAGCTTCGTTTTGGACAGACATTCCATGGAACACGATTCCGTTTACATATATACATGATTATTTGATTAAAAAACAGTTATAGCATTTCGTACCTGGGAAGTTTCTCACTGCATAGCATACACTTGTAAATAGGCTAAATAGGGCACCTATGTGGCTTTACACTAGCCATCCTGCCTCTGGCAGGTAAATGTACAATAAATAATAATTGCAACCAGAAATGATGGTTTTAACATTACAATAGGTATAGTTGAAATATTCGCTTCACCTACTAATAATGTTAGTTTGTAGGTCAGTGATTTTACTAAACAATTATGTTATGGCGACGGAGTGGCTCAGTGATTATTGTGATGTCAGTAAAATCACATTGTTGGATTTAGTGAACATAATAATCGTGAAATTGTTCTACCATTGAAACAATTCCAAGTGTTTCTAGTTGAAGTAATAAACGTTTAATGAAACAAGTACTCTTGCCTAGAACATAAGCTTCACTTTACACACTGAAGTATATTTCTACTGAATGACTTGGTAATTGAATTGCTCATGGCAACAATAACATGAGAGGGCCTAGTGATTACACCACTGCAGATTCGCAGATCTAAAACAGACAGGCTGTCAAGTCATGTGAAAGCAGATATTATCGAGTATTAACTTCTCATTGGTTACTTGCCTGTGACTTGCCGACAGTTCCGATCATGATTGAAAAGCTGAGAGACTTGACAAGTAGCGAATCAGAGTTGACTAGTCGCTGCCTTCAGCCCTATAACCATCCGTCCACATAACATGTGGAATTTAGTATTTTGGTAATAGTTTATATATATTTTATTGATAAATAACTTTAAAAGTAACAAGGCATTTTATTTATATCAGATTTGCAATATAAAGTGGAGGTGCCAGATTACGCCTAAATGCATCCCGCGACACATGTATGTATTGCGGGTTGCATATTCATTCTGGCACCTCCACCAAACAATAACTTAGTAACGTGGAGAGACGGATCCTATTTAATCGGATCAAATAAACTACTGGATATTACAATTATTTATATTGTATTGTTCTAGTTGAAACTCGAATTAATTAGTCACTAATTTATCTCTATTTTAGGTATAATTTATGTATTTTGCACTTCACTTTGATATGTCTACTGATAGAATATTTTCTAATGACACAATTAAATAGTAATTGTAGTAATAGTAATTACAGCATAGTAATTGTTGTAGTGAGTTCCACAATTGAGTCATTTACTCTATTGCAACTATTCGTTTGGAATGTCGTTTACGAGAAATCCAACTTTATAAAAAACGAGTTGAAAATATCTCACCAACACATCAAGACGTCAAAGTAACTCTAATTGATACCACCCGAGCTTGATACATATCACATGTAATTCAGATCAATTTGCAAATAGCACGCATGAACTGGGAGTAATTAATACCTAGATTACCAACTGGCCGCTCTAGCTGCATGCATGACTGCAATTAATAATGTCATCAGATACCATGGACATTAGGTCGACGAATTGCAGACGTTTAATAGCATGCCAGTCTGTTCAGTTGCGACTTCAAATGCACGTTGCTCTGAATTCTGTACCACATTACATTGGTGACAGATGGTGGGTATTGGCATGTGTTGAAATAATAGAGTTTCAACTTCAATTGAATTCGACCTGGTATTGTTTCAAGTGTAGACCATTGATTATATAAGCTAACATAACTTCATGATGTAAGTTACATGATATATATCAGTCATAAAATTAACTTCTGTACTATTATACTGGAATCGCTTTGTAATCACATTTGACTAAATAATGGATCATTCTATTCGTGAATTAAGACTAGAGAGTTATGTGAAACCCATTTACAGGTTAGTAAAAGAACACGTTTCAGAGAATTAAGTATTAAATTCGTAACGATGAGTCGAGTTAGTCAGGAAATCGTTTAATTCAAAGGGTGTTAAAAGAGTAAGACTTCTTGGATGTAAGTTGGTGACTGGAATGAAGTCGAAATCTCTTGACATAGATGTCTCAGAAATCTTGTTTTTTCCCACACTTTTTAAAAGTGTTAGAATACCTGTTGCAAATTTTAACCAATTTTATAATCTTTCTGTCTTCACTAAAATATTGCAAATAGTATGAGTGTAATTTCCTCTTCAGTAGGTCGAAAACTTTTTGTTTATTTTTCTGACTAACACGAATTCAATTTTACATTATTAATGAACAGTTATTATCAAGTATAAGTTTTCATTTCAACATCGGACTTAAGCTTTGTGAGTGCGACCGATAATATATTGTTCCAAAATAATACTACATGAATCAAAATATAGTTCACATGGAGACAAAACAACTGTAACTTCGTACGTAACGTAGTTTAGTTTCTTTTTATTCTGAACTGATACAGAATTAATTGATTCCTCATAAATAAGGATGTCTCTGCCAAGTTTTACAATTTCATCATATCCTCAAGCCACGAAACAATTTCGTGTTCCTTTACGAAAGTCTGAAACCTGATTATTCCCGTCTCCGTTGTGGTGGGATCGTTTAGTTAATGGATTGTTTTTCACGTCTGTCGTTTTCATCTTTAGTCGGGCTGACGTCATGTCAAAACGTCGCGGTTAATCCGTGGCGCGAGTTTTAAACTTTCCTCGCCAAGTTGCGTGTTCCAGAACTATCGCGTTGGAATGACTCGGTCGGAGTGTTCTGCAAAAAAAGGAATTGGACGGAGAAGAAAGCGTGGGGGCAAATACCCAGATGGAAACTTTTATTTGAAGAAAACTTAATTTCATTCACCCTTGATGCTGAAAATACTTTCTGTTCTGGTACCCGTTTTAATAATGATTTCGTAGATCGCCTTAATTCAGAGAACGTATTTTTCAAATCTTACAATAAATCACACGATCAACTTAAATTGAATATTCAACGAACGGAACGATCTAAAAGTACCCCTTGTTGTTGTAATTTCTAAATAAACTTTTATATTATTAACACTGCTATATTCATGTAGTGTAAAAAGACAGACAAGTTCCACCGAATAGAAGTGACCTCAAAAATAACCATAGTAATAATATTAATTGAGGGTTATGCATAATGCTAAAGAGGGTCGACTTGGCTGAGTAGTGCTACCGCACCACCAGCAATACTCTAAAAATATATCACTTTGACAATTTATTAATAAAATTACATATTGTTTCGACTTTTTTCTGTATGAAAATACCTTTTTGATTAACTTTGTCCTCAATAAAGAAATCTTAGCTGGAGTAAATTAATCTGAATGAAAATTAGGATAGAGATAGATAGATATAATGGTTTATGGCACTCAACAGCGAGGTTATCAGCGCCAGACACTGGGGGGGGGCAATCAGTCTTATGTATCCCTAGTAATGTTACATATTAATTAATATGTTCTTATTAGAGTTGCATCCGCCACTCATGTCAGGTACAACCCTGTTTCTTCACCACCATATTAATACCTCTTCTTATTATGTAAGAGCGTAAACTTGCTTCTAACTTGCACTCGAACCTTCAGAGTTAAGCGGAATGAAGTTCTCTTTCAATCAAGTTTCTTAATTGTTCTGCTCCAAGTCTTCTAGTTTTAAACCAGTTGATACTTATACCTACAAGTTATAAGCGCAGTTACCTAATTGTTACTGACACATAATTAGTTTCTAGGAGGAGACTACATTTTGACGTGAAGAAGAGTATTGATTTCAATATTTTAAACTTTCCTCTTATATATTGAAATTTATGAAAACAAAAAGTATTCAATATTATGAAGGTTTCTGTTACTAAGATAATGATGTGATGATATGCTTGAGAGCTGGTGGAAATTATAATTTGATAAGTTCTAGACAAGAAGGGCTTACGTTTTAGTTATTTTATTTGAGCATAAGAAAACAAATAGACTGATCTCGGTTTATGTATTATGAATATTTCTATGAAATATGAATTGTATTATGAAATTACTATTAAGTCTTCAGTATCAGCTTTAATTAATATGATTAGTATTGATATCCTCAATACAAATAATTATTATTCCGAAAAGATATTATCATTCATCTCATTCTCCATATGCATATAGAGCAATTATAAAGTAAAGCGCCACGAAATTTACAAAAAGATGTAAAAATGTCATCGTAAACGTGTCCCCTGTGATCTCCGGAAGTAGCTTCATGTGATATTCGAAGGCTGCGATCTTGGGACTTGGTGGTTTGACATCCTTTAGTCGGAGGAAACTATGAACAAACTTGGAGTTCCGAAGTGAAGTCTTGAATATTAGTATTGGAACAGACATTTTTATTGTGCAAATATAACTCGGTTTCTCATTTCTAAGATGGTAATTAGATGTTTGTATATCATGTTAAATAAGAAAAACATGTCATTGCAAACTTGACAGTTTAACTTCCTGTTCTACTGAAACTTAAGTTGCGTTTACACTTGACAGTAGACACGTTTCCCGAGTAAAGAATAGAGGAAACAGTTGTACTTAATTAAAACCGGTTTTCTTAAAGTTTCATCCCGGAATAAGTATAATTATGATAGCAGCTTAAGTTTACGTAATTGTTAAAACATCCATAATATTTTGCCCTAATTTTACTTAATTTCCACAACTTTTCCAAAACCAATAATGATCAGGCAACAAATACGCTCATGCAACATGCTTCATATTGCGTCTGGTTAGTCGTGTATGAATTTGTAGCGTAGATCAAAGTATCATTTTCCTGAATTGAGTCAAACATTTGCATTCTACGGAGTCTGAAATCACGACTTCTTTCACGATCCTAATGTTAAAAGCTGGACTTGTCGGTTCAAGCGTATTTTCAAAATGATTTATTCAGGTTCACACATTCTCACAATTTCAAATCCAGTTTTGTTTAAAACCACGTACTATTGTGTTTTATTGGTGTGAGGCAGAAAAAAAGGTGAAAATCGGACTTATGTTCACACCAACGTAATAACAATATTTTAGCCGCGCATGACGCTCCGCTCATTCTGCTTGGGGAAGCGAATCAGGTGCTTTACACCGAGCTAAACTCATCATAGCATCATGAAAACCAACCCACGTACACGAATAATTACAAACAGTCATACCAACGTTTTTATCTCATTTTTAAAATAAGCTTCATTTTGTTTATTTTTTGTTGTGTAGCGACATTTCGATTAGCAGTTAAAAAAAACTATTCAACCGACGGCTAAAAATACTGTGAATCAAGTTTTAATGAAACGAGAATTCGATTAAATTTTCATAACGTTCACTCAACTTTTCATTGCGCTGTGGGATTCTGTGCACTTCCTGTTCCTGTCTCTCACCGGCAAACTCGACGGGTAATGGCAACTGATAAATAACACAGTGTCCACAATTTATATCCGTGTGTAATTCCAACTACATTATTTGAATCGAGGATCTGAGGTTTGGCAGACGCAGCCCTCGTTTGTGACTTTCTAATTTTCATAGCTTCAATCCTGACGAGGGAATTTCAAATTTGAAGAAAATATTGTCAGCTATGAAATTGCAATGAAATTATTATTGACAATTATCTGCAAATAATTGAATATCAAGTTAAGCTATAGAGTATGTAGTTTCAGATAATATTTGCTCTGTTGCCTGTCATTTTAGCCACATATTCAGAGTGTTAAATAGAGAAGTAAACACACACACACTTATATAATTCCTAATAATCGAATCAAGGCCACTTCATTAATCGACAAATGTGTAAATCAGGTTTTTGTAAAACTTCTTTTAAACCGAAGCTTCTTGATGAGAGGTGTGTATGAAGTGTGTGTGAGTTTATGAATAAACTTTGCACTTCTCTTCTTCTTGTCTTCGCAATGTTCTTCTCATCGTCGTCAACTTCACACTTTATGAATTGACTTGTTAACAAAAGCAATGGATTTCACGATTACTTTTCTTAGAAACTTCTGTTTGTTATCAAAGATTTATGAGGCAGTGAATTATTGATAATGAACTTATTCTATGCAGGTATTTCTCACATGGCAAATGAAGTGGCTATTAGAGAAATCTCATTAAATATTAAAACCGGTATTTAGTAGTAATTTTATATTGATAGATGGAATCGTGCTATTCTTTTAGTTGGCTTATTGTGTTCTGTGTGTTAGGGAATGTCGCTGCACATACCGGTTCTCGCTTATCAACGCGTTACACATAGCGATTACCTAGTTGAAAACTATAAATATAAATTAGCATACCAAACGGTTGGCAGCATGCCTGGAACATAACTGCATACAAACAAAATAATCCTGAAATGCAATTCAACATGTTGCAGTCTGACGTGCATATTTCATTGCATCAAGATGCAACCTGGCGCTGCAACGTCAGTTATCTCGGAAGTAAAGTAACAGATGCCACATCAGAAGGCGTAGCGACCTGCTTACATTACTTATGTATTCTTATGGCATTGCAACATATGGTATTTTTATTGGATATATTGCTATAAATCTTAGACAATCTTCAAAGGAAACAGATCGTTTTATTGAAGACAACATCGGAAATCTCTTCAGAGTGGAAAGCAAGTTTTTGCCCTGATGTTGGTCACACTTTAAAGTACTAGATTTACATATTTCCTTGAAACTAGAGATTTTTTTTTGTGAGAAAATCTCATCGATGGAGTGGATTTGTAAACCTCTTCTCATCCAGATATAATATAATTTCCCATCGTGGCTGTGAGCAATCAGAGTGACTCTGGTATTTGCACATATATTGGATTTTCGAATTCTACATTTATTCATTTCTATACCTGGAAATGACGTCACGTTTTGAACAGGTGTACCACAAGGACAGTAGAAACTAATATTGAATCTCTGGCAGAAGTTTCTGATACGCGGGTTTTCAATTTGTCCAGATTCTCTTGTTTGTGTTCTTGATATCGAAATCAATTTCGTTTATATTTTTCCTCGCATAAATATAACTTACACAATCTGTAGTCATATTTATTTTTATTTAAATACGTCAGCAGTTGGCATCATTAGAAAATGCTATAATGTATTTACCGAAGAGGATTTTTACGACAGGCTAAGCTAATTGAGCTTTAGAATACTTTTTGAAAGTCCCGCCTGACAATCATAATTACGTTTCCTCGCGAAATGGTTTTCAAGAATATATTAAAAAAAAGTTGACGAACTGTCGTATTTGTCGTAAAAATTCAAACCAATTTTGAATATGTTACCGTCTTCATTACTTTTTCTCACCCACACCGAGAAACAGAATTCTGCCATATAAACGAGCAGTCACATTTCCTTTCAGAATTCTCACCAATTTCCCGACGCGTTTCTCATTTTGTTTCGTAAATCCTAGATGCCACTTTACTTCGTTTTTGACATCGAATACGTCTTAGGGCGTCCGATTCTTCAACGACGTCGGCGTCGGAGAGCCAGCGGCGCCGGCCGGCGCTAGTGAGATCATTTCCCACACGTGGCGCCAGTCTTGCAGCCGGCCCATTATTCGGGAATCCATTTCTTCAAAACATCTTATTTTTGGGGACATTCGATAGAGCATAAAACAAATTGATATAAAATATCGAAAGAGAGATTTTGGAATTCTATTGTATCGTTGGCAATAAAAATGAGTGGTAAAATTATTTTCTTATATGCAGTCTTATTTTTGGACTGGAAATAAAATACGGCTGCTACTTTTCTTTGTTCACGTTTGACAGAGAAATCCGGTTTTTATTGAAAATTCAATAACAGCAGAATGTCCAAAACTAGGTAACGTTGCCAGGCACACGACCACTATATATTGCTTTGTGTGTTCGGTGTGCATTCTTATATAATATGGATTATTTCAAGTGTACAAAGACATGGTAGAAGTACCATTTTGTATTACGTTATTGTACACACAAAAACTTTTAATTAAGTTTAAAAATAATTGAGCGAGCGAAGCGAGCGACTCCATTTGGCTCTTTTAGCACGGACCTCTGTTTTTTTTTTTGTTTTTTTTTTTGTTTTTGTTTTTGTATGCTAAAGGAAGCAATGGAAGTCGCACCGTTTCACCGATCGACCTGAAATTTTGCACACATGTAAAGACAACCTTCTCTGTTTGCAGACCCAATTTTTTTTTGAAATCCATCCATTGGTTCATTGTTAAAATAAGTATCTCCTGATGGCCTAAAAAATGAAAATGGTCTTCGAGAAATGTGATCAAACTCATATTTAGCATGGTCAGTAAGACCAACAATGTCACTTATTTTACAAATTTTCAGCCGAATCTGTCAAGAAAGTATGCACTTATTGACATTTTTAATAGCTGTCAGAAATGAAACATTGAAAATGAATGTCTTTCCAATGCAACTGAATCTGATTTGCTTTAGGTACAAGAGTGTTTTGATGGTATGTACAGTTTTTTTGTGAAAAGCAGATATTTTTATGTTTATTGAGTTGATCAAATTTGAATAATTCAATTTGGATCATAGTTTCCAACAAATCATTTCGAGTTTTTAAGGACCTTGATTGTCTTTTCGTCAATTCGTAGTTCTAATGGCCGTGCCTCCCGTGTTTCTACTTGGCTGATTTTGCATCCAGGAGGGATTAGAAACATAAGCTCACATTTCAATAATATCATTGAGTGGCGTTTGTTCTCTTCTAGCGTTCACACGTCATTCCAAATCTCTCCGCATTTTGCTTCTTTTCGTTGATAATTTTGGCAATTTGGTGTACTTTGTGAAGGTATTAGTAAAATTGAATCGCTTTTAAAGCATAGATATTAGGTATCTACAGTTTTTGTCCAGGGGATTGATTATTTCAAATTATTTTCTTCTTGGAAACGTTGGATTTATTCCGTTTCTGAGCTTCTGTCTAGCCTGACATTTCCTTGAAGGTTGCTATTTTTTTTGAAAGTTTTGATTCATTCAGTTCAAAACATTACGTTGTCTTATTTTAATTGTGGAACGTTGGATTCATTCCGTTTCTAAACTAGGTAGTTACTATTTTACCTGATCCGTTTTTTGTGTGGAACTTTGATTCCTTTCGCTTATTAGTTGAAAGGTGATTACTTTATTTTCATATTTGCGAAGTTTTGTTCAAGATTCATTTCGTTACATTACGACATTGAATACATTACGTCTTTGAGCACACATTTCGTGCATTTCAAACATTGATCACACAAATATTATTGTACCTACTTTAATTAGGTAGGTACTCTACTTCTTACTTTTTCATTACCTATCTTATCCCTATTTAAACATGCCGAAAAATGGAAAGACTTCTGCTAGAATGAAAGCCATAAAGGCGAAAAAGCGTCTGCGTGAAATTGAAGATCAAGAAACTGACGAAGCTAAATCTAAAAGGTTGAAACAAAATGTCGTTAATAATAAAGCATCAAGGAGCAAAGAGACCCCCGACCAGACTGCTGCAAGGAGATACTCAAACAATCAACGCAATACCCGCTCTCGTGCAGCGGGTATTGCCGATTGACCGACCAACTAAAAACTTCGCATGGTAATTGGTAGCAACATTTAAGGTATTTTTGCCAATTTTCAGTCTAATTTGTAGTTATTTTCAAAAGTTTTTGTAATTTTAGGGACATTTTGTGTGTTGGCTGTCAAATTCACGGCGACATCGAATCTTTAGTTCAAGGCAAGGTAGTTAGAGCAGAAAGTTTCAAACGAAATGAAACTAATAATGACCGTTTAACAGATTGATCTGATATTGTGTCCACAGTAATATCATATCATATGAGTGGTCCCAGGTATATTGTTTTGAAAGATATCCTGTGATTTTTGAAACTTAACAAGGAACCGTTCAATCAAAGGTTTAATCGATCAACTTAAAACTTAGCAAGGTTATTGGGACCAATATTTTTGGAAATTTTGGAGATATTTATACAAGTCTGTGACGAAATTCAAGAATTATTGGCTTTTAATGACATTTTCGATAAACATAATTTCGGTTCGAGGTGTTGCGTGTATCCGTGCTCGCTCATCAACGCGTTACTCAGAGCGTTTTCCTAGTTAACTTATTAAATGTAAATTACACTACTGAAAAAATAATGCAACCAGAGAAAGTGTTATTTTAATTAGAAAAAAGCGCATTTCCAATACACTCCCAACCATTGATTTACTTTATAATACTATTGTTAAAAATAAACCATGGTCAGGTTACATACTATACAAGCCATAAATATCAAATCCTTAACATACATTGATTAAATTACTGATTATACCTATCAAAGTGTTAAGTGGAATTAAAAGTTTTTCATTGATTGTTACCTACCATGGCAAAAAATTATAATTATTTGTTAATTATTGGTTAACTCTTATTCAAAAACTGGTAAAACTGGATATCATACGTAAAGATACATTTAAAAAAAAAATAATAAAAAAAAATTACAACTTTAACTAAGACATAATTTCACATGTTTTGACCTCATGCAGTAATTACAGTGAAATACTTCCCCCGAGTTTCTACTAATTACATTGATACAACTGGAGGCTTACATAAAATCCCAACCCAATTACTCATGCGTCACCTCCTCTGCCTAACGCGTGAACATGTGGTCACTATTTGCTCATCCCTCCAATTAGCCAAGTCTAGGAACTTGCCACTAATTCTATAAGGGCAGGAAATTCTCTTACTAATGTCAAAGGCGGCGACACATCGTAGGTAGACGAGCAGCGGAAGAGCGATGCAGTAGAAGCTCACCATCCCAGCCCGCATTGGATTCATAGCGAACGCACCATCAAAATTCGAGTCTGAAAGCACATAAAAGCCGGTTCTCAAAATGCCATTTCTAAATCCTCTTCGGTCATCGGATGGTCTTGTTGAAAAGAGGATCAAGTGAGTTTGTGGCAAATGTGCTGGCCGAATGCTAAGGATATCAACTTGAAAGCCGGAGAAGGTTTCATAAGGGATCGGAGTTGGTTGAAATCAATCTCTTAGTACGAGAACATTTTTTACCGATTCGCATCGTCAATATTCATATTATGGATTGAATAGGAGAATTGAAAGTTGAAAGTGGATGAATGTTTTTATTACAAAAATATGAATTAGTATTATTGTGGTTTTTGAAGTTCTGGGAGCCGTGCTGCATTTCATCAGTGTTTCGGATATCTTGTGGCCCAGAGGGGCCTTGTATTTGGCGACGTTACGTCTGAATTGGACTGAATCGTTCAGGCCTGCAGATGACTGATCCAATTCAGTGGAAACGTCGCCGACAAGGGCCCGTCGGGCCCGGAATACTTCTGAAAGAACAACCGCGGAATTCACTGATACATATATATTCTCCATCTTTTACAATAGATATTAGATTTCAACACCTGCTTTGAAATGTAAAGCTCCTTTATCTAAAATATTATTACAAAATTTTAATTATGTTTTTATGGAAACGGTTGATGGAAAAAATCATCTCCTTTGAAATAGAGCAGATATTACTTTATTATTTAGAATGTGGGTTCTGCATAGAAAATTTAATAAAAGATAAGGAACAACTACAAACAACACAAAACGGTTAAAAGAGAAAATGAGCTCGGTTTCTTCGAAAAAATGATACAAAACAACTACTTTTATCTAGAATCGGGTTTGGTTGGTCTGCAGCTGTTGATGTTGCATTCTGTTTCAGCTTTTATTACTTTCTTATTAATCTCATTGTTTTACTCTTTCATTATATGATCATATGTTCAGGTACCCAATGCAGGACCTTCATACAGGTACCAACTTGATCAATGGAGGTGTCACAAGAGGATCCAAATGCCTGACAATGATGTTTGTAAATGCAACTGACCATGCTGTTGATATCAACGCAGTGCTAACTCAACCGTGCTAATGAATTAATGTTTGCAGAGGTTGCCGTCAGAACTGAACCGTACTTCACTCGTGAACATTCCGCGTGTGCTGACCAGTTAGTGGAGATATGTAGTTAAGAGTAATTAGTAATTACATTCAATTTCATGACCTATGTGACCAGTGGTGTGAATACGCAAACCTGTGTTTGCAGGTAGTTTAGAGGAGACTGTTTTATTTGTATTTAGTTTAAATAACTGATTTGTAAACAATTGTCAAAAGATTTTACAGGTGAATTCAAAAAGGCGGGCATTAGTGGCAGAGATTATAGACAATAAAACCTCCAAAACTTTGTAGACTCAGTTACCCACGAATTATAAAACACACAATACCGAGAATACCTTTTTCACATAGCTACTGTTTCGTATTAGTTTAATTATTAAATGCATTTAAATTAACTAGATTTAAGTCTTGCTCACTTTATAACATTCCTTAAGGACCTAGACGAACTAACTGTATAAAACAAACCAATAATATTAAAATTTAATTATATCTACACAAGTACTTAAACCTAAAACCATTGGTTGAACTACTTTAAACAACATTCGTTCTTTGAACAAGATTTTCATAAACGAATTCAGCGGAATTGTTGAGTAGAGCTTATAGCCTTACACAAAATAAACATTATTATTGCGGAGCGTCTAGCGTCGGTATTTCGGTCTGTGGACGCCTGACGAAGAATGACAAAGGAAAAAGATACACAAAATGAATTTTGACGTCAAGCTGTGGGTTTTACGCTCGCGTGTTTCCATTGTTTAACGAAGCCTCGAATACAGGGCCGGGTGTTTTTATTTGATGAAAATGTACGAATGTGGAATTGAAATAGTGTTGCTGACGTAAGTAGTCGTTTTGAAGTATTTATTATTCACACAAACTCTTTGATTTGAGAAAATGTATTACTTTTTATATTGAATTTCTGCTTGAAAACTTCAATAGATGAAAGTAAATAAGCAACATTCTGTACCAGACTCTATACAGCGCATTAATTTCTTTGCAACTCCGTTCTTTGTGATAAGTTTTTCAAGTGCTAGTTCGATTAAGAATTAAAAGTCTGAGGCTGTTGGCGTTCGCTATCAACAATTTCAGTGCCATGCATCCTCGGTTTCATCTGGGAGAAAATCAACCAAGCGGTTTCCATTAACAAAGTTACCTACCAGAAGGAGAAAATCGGAAAACTGCAAACGAGCAAACTAACTGCAATTGTAAGGCGAAGCAATGTTGAAATCTAGTCGTAAATAGACTTCTCGCACAGGAAGGTTTCTTACACGGCGTCATGGCAATGGTCTTGGCTCAAGGGTCGAAACTGCTGTTACAAACCAATAACTTACTATAAGAAACAGGGGCAGCTGACAGGCTAATGATCCGATCTTAATTAACAGTATGACTCGCCTCTTTGACTTTGGGAATTGTTGCATCATCCTTTTACACTCGAGGGGTTATATCATTTTAATAAATTAGCGCGTTTTGACTCTTCGCAACCAACTCTATGACTTGATCGTGTGTCCGATCTCAATGAATTCACTTACTTTTACAGAGCCACGATGTTTCCCGTTTTTATTCCATTGATATTGCTGATTTACAGTTTTAATGTGCATAGAGATTCATAATAAGCTGACATGATCATCAGACTGACTTTTGGTGACGAGGTCGGTATTGACTTGAAAGCCTTGAGTCTAACCTAGGCAGATCTCCTTAAAGTTCATCGTTTAAATTAAAAACTAAAGCTACAAAGAGCCAATAGTTTTTTTCTTTTCTTGCCCTTAATTTTTCCTACAAAAAAATCTTTTTGAAATATTGACTTGTGCACAGGCTGGAAGAACGTGACGCGACGGAAACGACTCTGACTTGAAGTAGACAGCAATATGGTCACTAACTGTGATTTAAGTGTTAATATACTCAATATGGAATTATAATAAATTAAAAACACAAAATGTTGAAAGGATACGACGATTCAAATTGCTGATCTTGATGAACAAGAATGTATTATTTTGCGATGAATAAAAGTCGTGGAATCTTGACTAAAAATCTGAAAAAATAGTCAATTAGTCAAAGGCAGACACATAACTGCCACATAACGTACTCATATATGGAATTCCATATATTCCATGGAATTCCATATATGAGTACGTTATGTGGCAGTTATGTGTCTGCCTTTGACTAATTGACTATTTTTTCAGATTTTTAGTCAAGATTCCACGACTTTTATTCATCGCAAAATAATACATTCTTGTTCATCAAGATCAGCAATTTGAATCGTCGTATCCTTTCAACATTTTGTGTTTTTAATTTATTATAATTCCATATTGGCAATGATCTAATCATTGCTCACGGTCTGCTCAAGTTGTGCGGTGCTCAATGTTTTAATAAATCATTACATCGTTGATTCATGTAAATAATTGAGATCTTGGGGAGCTTATCACTTATCCGGAAATGTCGAACTCTGCTATTCAAATTAGGAATGAAGTATCAATGCATATTGAACAATATCGGGTAACATCGAGTAAAGACCTATTGTATTAGATTGCAAATCTCTGGTCAAGGATAAACATACCTGTGGCTACTATACAGTATATTCCTGTGGTAAACTTGAGTACTAGAGGGGTTGGTGTTAGAATCGAACCCCAGGCCTACTAATTCACTCCTGTGAACTAATTGGGGGGAATGGAATGTTCTTCAGTGGATGGTGTTATCCAAAGAGCTTCCATTAAGCAGGAGAGGAACGGGAAAGAGCAATAAGAGCAGGTGAAATGGTCAGCGCAGGGATGAAAATGTTACGAAGTGGTATGTTCTAACCATCATGTGGCATGGATTTTCCGCGGAGGCGTTGCGGAAATCTGTTATCCACGGAGCTCGGATGTATAGCGATGTCGGACTGTGAATTATTCACGATGCGAGATGTTGTTGTAAGTATGCATGCATGTTTATGATGAGAAACGTTGCTATGTCGAATTATTTAAAGGGTTTTGATTCAGATGCATTTGCTTCCATTTTAGCTGTTACATTTTTTATATTTTGTGTAAGAGGAGCAGATGATCGCTCCTTCAATGTAATATTAATTCTGGCGCCATTTTGTTACTGAATTGAGAAAAGTAAATTGAACTCAAGACACAAGAAACTGGATCTTTAGTCAAAGTGCACTCCTTTAGTTTAAATAAATAATTTGATAATTCGTTCTGAAACATGATTATCCAAAGCACATTCTGAATATTTTAACAATTGTTGAAGCAAATAATCAAATATTTGTAAGGATGGATTAATAATGCTGTGAAAATAAATTTATTTTTTCCATTTAATTTGAATCGCTCTATTTAGTGTCGAGCTTTTTCTATACTAGACAATTAGACTTGGCTGCCTTTTTACTTTTTTCGAGCTCAGTTTCGACCGGATATTTTTCATTATCCACATCTCTTTGTATCATCTTCACTTCACAGGAATATTTCCATAAAACCTAATTTTATATTGTTGTTGAATTTTACTTTCTCACTTTCAAACTATAAACTTCGTATAGAAGTGGACTTTGCTATTAGTATTTCACGTGTGAAGCAAGCAACATTCAAACAGATGGAACATTATCTATAAATTATATGAATATATTGCTTTTCAATTCTAAGATACATTTCCAACAAGGTGAAGTGGCATGAAATAGGAAAATGAATATTAACGACAGTTCAAACTTTGTTTGTGCACGCATTTAGAATGATTTTCAACACAAGATGATAAAATAAAATGGAGTATGTACTATTGCAGAGCGCATTCTGTTGTTTTTCTCATTTTTTTTAAAAAGAAGGACCCCATTTTATGGAACCACTCGAAATGGAGTTAAATGGCATGCGAAATCCAATAGTTTCAGCAGACAAACTTTCCTTTTAGCAGAAAAAAATCCACTTACTGGGTTTTAGACAGCAAACTGGCTACGCTATTCGTTAGAAAGCATCTGCTCCACAATGAAATTAAAGCGAAACACTCGTAAATTACAGAGATATAAAAAGATGAGTGAAACAAGAACTTTATGATGAATTCCACAGATTCTGATGACTTATTGAACTTCTTTTTGCATGCAATCAGCCAGAGATGATGAAGAACAACGAACCCTTAGTGTAGAACCGAAGGATTGTTGCAACTTCAAACAAAAATGTACAAAATCAGATTGCATGTTATTCCGAGTGTTATTCAAACCTTTATCAAAGTCTCATTGTTAGAAACTTTAGGGGAATAAAGGATCTTAGATGAGAAAAGAAAGTATATTTCACTCTAAGTCTGGTAACGCTAACAAAAATAACATTGATAGGTTAAAATTGATACTTTCGTTTACCGAGTCTAAAGCCCCATTTACACGGTGCAATTTCTTGTACAACTTCTGTACCACACTTCTGTGTCACACTTCTTGAATGGAAATTAGAACATGTTTTAATTTCTGTGACAGAAAGTTGCGTCATGTAAATGCAAAATTGTATGAAAAATGGGAATGTGACACAGAAGTTGTTCAAGAAATTGCACCGTGTAAATGGGGCTTAACTCAGATTCGTTATAAAATCGTTGCCGTATTTAGACACCGAATTTAATGCTCAATGGCAACTCCGCCGTCGTAAATCAACAAATGTGTGTTTAAATTATCACGTGACACATAGATGTCATGTCGTGATATTATACTAAATGCCCGGAGTTAAAAATTTGTAAATCCCACAACTGCCACCATTTGTAATATTAAACAAGTGGATTCTCTGAAACGTTTTTTTTTCACGCCGTTGAAACATTAACAAAATTCATAAACATTTTCATTAAACATTTCGAATAATTTACATTTTGTAATTCCATCTCGCGAATGCTCATTGGTCGTGTCATAGTAAAACAAAATACGTCATAAAATACATAACGTGGCAACTTGTCATGACCCACTATACACATAATATACACCTGCCATGGAATCGGTAAATCATTCCTGGAAATGATTATCAGTCGAGTTTTCACGGTGCTTCACTGTTTCATCAATCACTCTCCACAGCCATATGACGAGCTAGTTGTGTTTAAGAGGGGGGAGGGCTTATCTACTATATGGGGCTGTTTTCATTGCTGAATGGACAAAGCATTAGGAATATTGTTCAAATATGCTATGATGATTTTTTATTTATGATATGATTATAATCCAAAATCGATTTTGCAATGATCCCGAGATTGTGCACTAATCGTTCTAGTTATTTGTATAGTTAGAACGCACGTAAAGTCGAAATGATATTTTTTTTGTATTGTTCTCAAAAAGTGCATACTTTCAGACAGAACTTTTACGAAGTCACGTTCAAAAATTAAGAGTACTTACTGCAGTGATAAATGCATATTGATGAAGTTCCCCGCTAATAGGCCACGACCTCTCATGCCAACCGTCCAACATTACCTATTTTTCATCATCTTTATTATCATTGATCAGTCGCCAGTAGCTGGTTGCAGATCAGTGCGACGTTAAACACAACTTTTAAATAGTTAATTAAATTGAGAACATGACCTTCAATGCATTTCATACAGAGATAAATCACAACAATTAAATACTTCGTTTAATATGACTGATGAGTGATGACTAACATTGTGCCTTTGATAGCTCAAACAAGATTATTTCGATGATAAGAGCAGAGGCGCTGAATTGCTTGAAGATAAATTACGAATATCATTATTGGAACACGTAACTATTACCGTGTCCTAGTTAGCTCGTAAGTCTGTGTAAACTTGGTATCAAGTTGGAACTATTAAACCATCCAACTACCGTGATATTGCCAACTAAGATAATCAAACAAGACAACTGTGGCGTGTTTGACCGAGTTGATCAGCACTTTCTGATAGTATCGTAGTTGGAATACGTCGTGAAATCGTCGGGAGCAACGTACGATGTATTTATCAGATCAAGTGGAGTATCCTAATTTCATGAATCAGCATTAGCGTTCAGATCTGCCGAATCTACAAGCAATGGAGTGGAGTCTACATTACATTAAGTGGAGCAGAACATACTATTTGCTGATTTCATAAGAATTTTCATAACCTTCATTCGTCTATTTAATAAACGTTCGATTATCAATACTTGACTAGAGGTTTTATTAAATATCAATGCAATATGATGCACAAATATATTATTTTCGTTGCATTTGAGTGGAATAAAAATAAAAATCCTCGATATAGTGGAAATATCGACAATATGATCTGAGCAAAAGACAATTTCGTTATAGAAATCATATGGTCAGTCTCGACGCCTTTGGTTTCATATAAAGCGCGTTTCGCGTTTTGGGTTTCGCGTCTTTTTTATATAAGTCTCAATTGAGCGGCTTCTGGACTTGTGATTGGTCGGTAAGAAAAAAACGCGAATTATGCGCTTTATGTGAAACCAGCTTTAGTCTAAGTAGCCCGTTGCAATATACCGAATGATTATGTGACATTTACAGTATCATGCACTCATCCTTCCCTTACAGTCACATCTGAACAAGCTCTCTTAAAAACGAATTCAAATTATTCACGTTCGCCAGAAGCATATCTCACGCATGCTAATTCACAATAATTGTCTATTCCCTCTGAAGCCCAACTCCGCAGCGCGGTTCTGTATTCGCGACACGTGACCCACCACGTGGCATCATTATGATCTGGCGCTGACACAGATTCCGAGCACGCAAGACTCTTGATGACATAACAACGTGTCTTCTTCATCTCCTCGTCGAGACTCCGACCATCTGCAATAGCCGTGGACCAAAATGAGTTTCGATCCATTTTTCGACTGTCTTCCCGGGGGTTCCCCTCGTCCTCCCCACACCCCTGCGACGAACAAGAGGTCGTACAGGTCGCGTTTTTATGCTCCTCAACGTGACGCCGACGTCGTTTTTAGCCACGTCGCGAGCATTTGTCGTCGGGACGACTCAACAAGTCGGGGTTGGTGGCGTCGGTGGCGTCTATATCGGCCTCCCTAATAGACTGTGAGAACGTTCTAGAGTGTTATTAAACCATGCTAGATAGCCGCATTATCACTTCCGACAGTGTTTCGAGGCGGCAAGTAAAATGTTATCTTCTTTATTGTCGATTAAGTTTCTATGTTACATCTTGGTTTACTGTCAATGGTTTTGTGACACGGTGGAGATAAACTCGTCGTTTCGCTTTGAGAGGTTAAGTTAAAGCAGATATTATAAGCAAGAAGAGCGAGCAGACCAACAACAATGTTCTACGTCCATAGCTTATACACTGTCTAACTAACTAAAATTATTTCATTATACCATCGTTTCTATTCAACCATATTTACTGAGCAAAATGATCTTACGAAATATATTTATAAAATATTGTAGAGAA
The DNA here is from genome assembly GCA_934045905.1 of Leuctra nigra. NCBI lineage: Eukaryota > Metazoa > Arthropoda > Insecta > Plecoptera > Leuctridae > Leuctra > Leuctra nigra. The sequence goes on from OW203764.1 coordinate 23,693,956, forward strand.
CAAAATATATAGTAGGTAGTTTTAGCACACCAGGGACAAATCTAGCTTCGGAATAAAATCTTTTATGTTCCAAAGTTCTCTCTTCTAATGAAATAAATCAGTAAATCAGACCCAGTCATGTCTATGAAACCTCAAAGTCATGTAGAAAGGTGAGTATAAAGATTCTTAAGTGCTAAACTTTCCACTTTTCTTCTTCTTATGTCTTCGCAATGTTCTTTTCAGCGTCGTCAACTTCACGCTTTATGAATTGACTTGTTAACAAAAGCAATGCATTTCACGATTACTTTTCTTAGAAACTTCTGTTTGTTATCAAAGAATTATGAGGCAGAGAATGATTGAGGATAACGAAGTTATCCTCTGCAGTTATTTCTCACCTATAGCTGCTGTATTATTCCGTAATCAAGCCTTAAAATAGTAATAATTTAATATGCTGGGCTTCTGGACTTCGATACGATCTTATTGTTTTTTCTTACTTCACAAAAAATATTGCAAAACGCTAAGTTCTGCATATTCGCTACGCTACTCATATTAGAGTTTATATCATCGCAAAGAATGATAAAGTTTCAATGATTAAACCAAAGCGCCGACGGAAATAAGTGTTCCGAAAACCGGAAGTCAATTGCAGTGTATTTTGTATGCATCAGTCAAATGGCAATGATTACTTAATTCCAAATGGTGTAAAGCAAAATTGAGAAATCCAGTAACAAAACAAACAAGAAAACATGTCTAAGTAATCACAATTTGTAACCATAGCAAATGTGTATATTTAATAAACAATAACTTACTTTAACCACACAATGCAGAATATATTTTGTATGCTAATAATTTTTTACATGAATGTAACATGGTACAATTACTCCTAAAATGGCGTAAAACAATTGTAGGAAAAATTGAAAAGCACAAGAAGTCCCTCCACAAATGTCTGAATTCCTGCTATATTTGAACTCAATAAGAAGAGAACACACGTCTCTTCCGTCTTATTGCCTCATGATATGAGCTGATCTATGACGATAAAGGAATGGTGTTTGGAATAGTCAATAGCTGCCAGCAACGTGTGATAATCTACGCATATGAGAGCGTTTCCCACACTCAACTGTCAGTCAGACTGCGAGCAGCGAATGTCAAACACCTGCATTGTGTGAACTAGAATGTTGGGGATCAAAACCTTTATTTATTTTACATTTACAGACCTACCTACAGTTGTTTCGTATTTCTCTTTCGCATACCTGTGTCTACTGTTTGTTTTGTGTCTTTTGTTAATTGTGTAATTTTGTTGTTTATATTAGACATCTGGATTTTTTATATTCAGCTTTGTATTCCCATATAAGAGTTCTATAAGAACTTGTAGTGTAGTGCATATTATTGTATAGTTCTTGTAATAAATAAATAAAAAATGTAATCACGGTTTACGTATTCGCTCGAGTAGAAGTTTATTGCTTGGACGTAAATTATCCGGAATAATTTTCTTTAATAAATCGTGAAACTTTCAACTTCTTGTCTATGAACTCCTGATGTTTGATTACATATTTAAAAACTTACCAAGAACTATGATTATTGATTAATATCATGAATTGTTATGCGTTGAACGTCCTGTAATACCCTCCTTCTGGATGTCTACAGCTTCGTTTGTTATGAACTAAATTGTGTAGTTAAAACTTTTATGAGTTATAATACCTACTTGATGATATATTTGTTATTACTGCTGTTTGAAATATTAAGTTAAAGAAAGAATATTTTTATATGGTATTAAAGTTTGATAGAAAATGCTCTCAAGTATACAGCTTTTGAATACAGCGTTTAAAATGTTACAGTAGTTTTAAGAAAACCAATGTTTAATTTTAATAAAACGTTTCAACAATACGATGTTCTTCTCTGATTGATAGATATAAAGTAATATTTTTTTAAATTCTCTATTAATTTCATTTTCAAATTACCAACTCTGATTATGTGAACTCAAAAATATATTAAATCATATTCATGTATTATGTTGTATTTAAAGCTAATTACTGGAAAATGTTGATACCTGAAGCCCGACAGCACTGAAACGCAATAAATAATTCTCAACGAGTGTTTGATCAAAAACCCTCAACCGATATTGACACACAATAACAATGTATAACTAATCATAGAGGCTCATGGATAATTGTTAAACAGCACCATGGACCAACAATGTCAAACCGTAATTGAATTTGCATACAGAAATGTGCCAATCAATCAACCGACAAATATTTACCTTGCCCTTGCATTTTAGTCAGCAAACCTTCGAACCTACTCGACAACTATACCAAGTTGTGTCAGCAGAAAATGGCGACAATCACGGCACATTATTCTAAATCGCGTAGTACATGTAGGTCGGAGGGTTTATATCAGCTACGTAGGGGGTGGTTAAATCTACCCCCCACTGTCGCGTCTCACCCATTATCTCGACATGCTTCGTGTCAAACTGCCCTGGGGTCCAATCATTGGCCACATTTCACGTTCTAACAATACAGTTCATCATGGAATCTGGAATAGTCGTAACAGTGGTGACATTTCTGCAAATGTTTCTTAATTGAGCGATCAGTCTGATCATAGCTGATATTTGAAATGTATTTAAGTTTTAATTCGACTTAATATTTCTGAATCTCAACAGAATATCAATAAACTGAAACTATATTTGGGAAAGTTATAGTAGATCAAAAAGCATGTACCTATCTTATTTATTCCCAATAAACTTCATGGATTATTAATACTGTAAATAAGTTAAGTTTAATATTATAAGAGTTTTGTATTCAAGTTTTGACTGATTAGTTGCAAACCGATGATTTAATATGAAGTCGAATGGAGATGCTCACAAGCATCTTGCTTCTTTGATTTTCTTGTTTTGATATAAAAAAAAACAGTTTGTTAGTTACTACTTTATGCCCGGATAAAGTTTTAATTTAATCACGATATGCTCTAGTCAATAGTTTTTAACAAATTATGTATTACTTTTCTAGCCAAGTATCATTCAATCAATTTGTAATATTAATCAAGTTTTTCCAATGTAAGTTTTTTCTTACATCATCTCATATTATTGTCAAATATAATTGGATATCAAATTCTCCCATTTTTATGTAAATCCAATAAAAATGTGTCAATCAAAATGTGATTAACATATCAATGTAAAATTCTGCTGCAAAATTCGCAATGCACTACTATGTAAACAGAATAACATTGTGTGCTTTTATAGAAAATTGGTTTGTAACTAACAAATTAATTTCTCAGCAAAATGAGTGTACCCTTTAGATAAAGTTTCTAATATGTGAATATAAAACATATTCGAAGACTTGTTTTGATTATTTTTTATCTTCCAAAGCTAGACGCTGTATAATAATTGTGGAACGTTTACAGTGTCCTCTGCTGATAGCTCTACATGCATAATATCCAACGACAACGAGCGGAGCAATGAAGCACCATTGCATGCATTTTAATGTACATTATTAGCATAAAGTTTGTCATTATAAAATATGGCTTGTAAACTTTAGACCGTTCCACATTTTAATATCAGAATACAATCTTTCGATGCAGGGCTTCTTTGCAGTGTTTCATTTTGCAGACACTTCCAATTAAAATGTTTCATGAACGAAATAACGTTCATTTTTCGATAACCTGTCGAAGTATAAAAACTATCATAAATTCAAGATGTTCTTGGTTTAAAAGCGCATCTCGTCTAAAAACAATCGCATTAAAATAAGTGAGTGATGTCAGAAGGTGCAAGCTGCTCTAATGGATCGCAGGGATGAAAATGCATTCTGGAAGATGTCAAATGGCTTTGGCTAAATCAAGTTCCGTGTGTGATCAGAGTCACAAGACGAAACGGTGTGGAATTTCAAGATTCGCTTTAATGGAGAACATTTTTCAAGAGAGATAATAATATGGTACTGTAAGTGGCGATAAAGATGATAAATATACGTTATATTATATTCATTGAGCAATGATATTTTTGTTATTATTGCAACCGACGTTAAAACTCTATCTGAATGTAAAATTATATGCGTTAGGATTATCTAAAAGATTTGAATACTATGGTTGAACCACTTTTCTTGACCAACCGTGCAATTAGATTCGTATCGCAACTACATTTCCTCATTTTCCACGTAAAGAAAATGGGACAGTTTATACGGAGTACTCGTAATAGTTTAATTTTCTTTGAATGACCAAATACTTTATCCCCAAAAGTAAATTGAAAACTCAAATTCTCAACTTTCATAACCAATTTAATTCTAATTTAATACCTACTATCTGTTCTTCTCGAGAGGTTTTGAATAATTAAGTGTCAAGACAAAGACATTCTTAAGCTGAAATCAATATCTTGAACTCCCTTGCGGCTAGATCGAGTTCGGACAATAAGCAGCGACGCTGCGGGCGTGTTTGCCGACGCCGCCGACGACGACGACGCCCCATCACTCGGCTTACTCTTGACGACCAGCGGCGAGATGATAATCCACTCGACGTGGTCTCTCGACGGCATGACATCGGCGATTGATCGAATCGATACGAACCAGGTCGGGTTGGCAAAGTTATCGTCTGTGTTTTCTATATTGGCGTATGAGAGTATTGAAGTGTTTTACTTTATCTCTATTACCGTACTTGGGAAATTGTCAAGATTTTAAAAGTGTTATGTGCTACTTTCTTTACGCGAAATATGATACCAGTTATTTTCTCCAACGCGAAAATGTAATGATATTTTACAGAAGGTATTTCTAAATAGCTCAATATAAGCATATTTGATTTCGTTTTAAGTCTCACATAGTTAAATTTTTATAAATTAATCTTTCAAGGGAAGATTGAGGGACAGCGTAGACCTGGCAGGAGGAGGACTTCATGGCACAAGAGTCTGAGGGGATTGGTTCGGGCAGAGCACGGGGTTCTTGCTTAGAGATGCAGCATCCAAAGATGAAATAGAAATGATGATCGCCAACCTTCATTAGAAGAGGGCACATGAAGAAGAAGAAAAAAGTATATGAAGCATAATAGTAATGTGCATATTATTTTAGATATTATGGATTATATATAAACCCAAAACATAACGTAGGTAGTTATTTTCTGGGTAGAGATTTTTGTACCAATCACTTCCTTTTCTTGGAAAATGTTGTTCTATATATCTCACGAAGTACGTGTCAAAACAGAAAATTTGAAGAGTCTTATCTTATTAACTGCTTTAGCTGCTACCTGTTGGCAGACTTCAAACACTCGCAAAGCATTGTTAGTAAAACACTAGCTATTGTTAACTTCTCAACTGAAACTTGTCGAGAAATGAAATCAATCAATGTCGGTGTAGTCTTTTCAACACTTGCTCCGGAAGAGTTTCCTCTTTATAAAGCTATCGCCATACAACATTTTCCAACACAGAATGATGCAACTTATTGTCTACATAGGTACGCTGTTTTGAGATGAAAAAGAATCGAAATAACGGATAACGAATTTTTTTAACTCTTTGTTTCGAGTGCTTTGTGAAAAGCATTGTGAAATTTTCACGACAATGGGCGTAAAATTATTTATTGATAACGACCTGAGGTGATTTTCATGGGTGAAAGCAAACGTTCGTATTACCAGTAGGAAAATATCACGTCCCACAACTCTGTTTATATTTCTAGCCATACACACCACGACCTCACAATATGAGTCTCAATATACTCGTTCGAATAAAATTGCATTCATCAAAAGTGTGGACAATACACTCTGTTATATTTTTATGTTTACTTTTTTGACATTGATGAAGAAATAAATCGAAATGAGAAACATATCAATTTATTGATATTCTCGGGATTCGAGTCACGACTTCTCACATTGTGAGAGTGCTTTTGAAGTGACAGTAAAACTACGTCTCACCCGAAGAAATGAAAATATCGACTAACAATCTAATATCGTTTCACCGAGCAAGAAATACATTCGGAATGTCACAACCAAATCATCTCTCTCTCGGATTAGATTTCCACTTTAAGGGAAAAGCGAATTAAAATAAAAGATATTCATACATTTGAATCAGATTCGGTGAAAGTTTCATCGCTTCCCAACTCGGTGGATCTGAATGGGAAGATCAAGATAAACTTTGCAAAAGTTGAGTATTAGTTCAGATCAATGTATCGATCAAATATGCCGAATGGCATTTCAATCACAAATCTTTCTCAAGAAATCAGATTTTCCCTTGACGAGTCCTCTGGAACTGGTTAACTTTATCAAATCACAAGAAAAAGTAGCTACTTCCAACAGGAAAATTGCACAGAGTTTATTTTCTCGAATAAAGCTAGGTATGTGTGTTTAAGCGATTAAAAACTTGGATATCTTTTGAATAATAAAACAACTTACTCCCTAAGGTGTGCGAAAATGCACTCTAATATTCATTCTCGACGAAGCATTGCAGTTTTCAAAGAGCTTTCTTTTCATATTTCCATACCAAAACGAGACAAAAGTAAAGATAAGGAAAACAATTGGGCACTTTCAGTCTCATTGCTGTTAGTTAAAGACATACACCCGTGAACAAAGAAACGGAAGATCAGCGAAAACGTTGTGTAACTGTAGTTAAAAGTTTGTAGGAGAGAGTGTTTAGTCAGTAATTAAAATATATGAAGAGAAGAAGTTTTTTACGATTTGAAATATTTTACATTTATCATTTGTCAAGAGTATGCATAATTAGCCACAAAAATTAAAAAGTAATTTGTTACTTCGCACCTCCAAAATCTACAAAGTGTACATAATTTTTTCTGTGTGAAACGTCGGTTGGAAGATTGATGGTGTATTTGGTTTCTCCATCACGTGTACGGTTCCCTTGTAAAGCAACATTCTGCGTTTTGTTTGCCGCACATATTTCAAAGCATCGTGCTACGCGCGCTCAAAGAGACGTGGGAGAAACAGTTCCAAGTCATCGAAACGAAACGTGGACGACGTCGCTACGTACTACGTGTTCCGATTAACAAAAAGGTTTATCAATCCACCTGATGCCGAGGTCGGAAATTGAAAACAGTCCCCGGAAAATAAAGAAATATGTTCGAATTTGAAGAGAGAACTATGACATTCGAGAAGCCAAATGGTTGAAGTTATGATTAATGATATGTTGATGAAGTTTTCACGAAGCCAACATGCGAAACTAACCGAGAAATAAATGTTTCTTGACGGGAAATGGTCACAAAAAATATATGTGGAATGCAAAGACTTAACGAGAAATTTCTTATGATATTTAACCTACTTACCTGCTTGTTTAGATGAGATTTATGTAGACCGGTTGACAGTTTCTGTAGGTAAATTTATTCTGTTGAAACTCGAAATAAAACCGAATAGGTTTTCACGAAAAACAATTCGGAACTTTATTTAAAAACTCGTCACTCTCTCACAGATATGTTTTAGATGATAAACCACTATCAAATTACTCAAACAGTTCTCTGAAATCTTCGCAACCTGTTACGATCGTGACGATCTGCGCGTCTCCGGCCGAGCGTCGCGACGTCTGGCGTCGTCAGAGTTCGAGCGTCGAGTGCGGACCGACGCGAACCAACTGACGGTCTACACTGGGTCTACCGTCGATTATCCCATCGATTTTAAACTCAGTTAAGTTTTCGTATGGAGCGACGCTTTTCCGGCGCGCGACGCCTGTGCTTTTGCGCGCGGTGGGCAACCCGCTCCCGAGCACCTTGGCTTCGTATATACTGCTGATTTCACTCTTCCTGAGTTGTTACGCTAATTAACGTGGTGTTTGTATGGGAGCAATATTATGGGTGTGTCATGGAATTGTTTTACATTTTGCTGACAAAGTTGTAACGTAAAACGCCCCGCATATGTCAAGAGGGAGGTACAGATTTTGGTGGAGGCGCCGGATATAAACGGAGAGAGCTTTTGTTGTTCTGGAAAATTCAGTTGAAACAAAACTAACGATGCACACGCGATTATGTCAGTGGTCTTGATTCATTTCTAAGAAATATTTATATTACATTCAACGTTCTTCAGATAATACTTTTCAATTGTATTCACCTACATTATAAGCCATAGAATGCTAATTGCTATTGAGTTTGATAGGTTAACTTTATGATGTAATAAAGCATAATCATTTCTTCATTTATTTTATACTATTTATGTTATCTATGTTACTATCAAACTGAACATAAAATTGCTTGTAAAATTTTTATTCGCACACGTTGTTATATTGAGCTCAGATTATTACCTAGTCATACTTTTCACTCAGAATGTACGAACATTAGTCCAGAACAAAATATATTACTTAAATTATGTTTCACAAATACTGAAAAGACACAGTAAATATTTATCCATTTTGCAATAAATCCTATACTATGGCATGGCAAGGTTTCGCCGTAATAACAGAGTCAATACACCACACTACATCTTGTTTCTGAAGTTTCCTGCACGGCATGATTGAGTAACGGGGTGTAAAATGTAATTCAGTTGATCCAGTATTTGGGCTTGGACTTGGGACACCTCAAATCCAGCAACTGCGTCGGAGGGTTCAGTGCGGTCGATCCGAGCCAGTGAAGGTCACTTGGAAAGGGTCAGAAATAAATTGAGCAACACGTAGGGTTAATTCATGAACCCTAATGCAATTGATCTCGATCCATTACTCAATTGCAAATGAATTGGGAAACGTAATCAAACAGTTTGAAAGGGGTGTACATTTATAAATCCTAAATCTACATCGGGTGGTTGAGTGATTATGTAAAGTTGATTATGTAAAGTTTAAACAGAAGATAATTCTTCCATACGAAAGACGGACTACGCGGACGGACGTCGCAGACGTCATACCTAAACATCGTCTCCGTCGTCCGTCGTCCGTCCGCGTCGTCAGTCTGCGTAAATTATTGTGCATCGGCCTTTAAGCTTTATTTTGAAAATATAATCACGAGTATACTCCGTTGTCAATAAGATAACGAAAGACCCTGCCGAAGATAATACAGTTATGTTTAACTATCAACTGGAAAATCAAATTCGATCATACTCCGATGCACTACTTTCATTAAAAGTAATTTTATTTCGATACAGGTTCAATTATTTCTTTAATGGAGCGACGTTTCGACTGCGTGAACGCTATGACAACAATGCATGCAGTTGTATTGTTTGTTTTGCATTGTTGTCATTGAGCATGATGAGAGACAGAACACGCTGCCCCAAATGTCCAAGCTAATAATGAAATAATTGAACTATGAACTAATTTTACTTTCAATACAATTGTTAGTTCTGAAAGCTTTATACCATCATTCATTGTTACGTCCACTTTCAAATAGTTATATAAATTTAAAAAACGATAAAACAAGAAGTGACCAAAAATAATTTGCTTCTGCATATCAATAATTTGCTGCTGCATAAAAACGATCGTGATTTTTTTGGTCCTCGACTGTTGTTTGACAATTGAATCGCTTAACCACATGAGTTTAAAACGGACCAGGCTTGCTCAGGCAATAACGCTAACACTTGTACTCCGGCATTCCCGGGTTCGATTGCAGCGACCGTCTTTCTTGACTGATGTAATTCGTGATTTTCCTCAGCCGATGTACTAATGCTTCCGCTTGGAGGTTCCTACTAATAGGCCACGGTCGCCTCCTTGTAACCGTCGTCTGAATTACTCCCAATCATTAATCCGTCGTAAACAGTCACATGTTTAATGCTACTAAAATAAGAAACTGTGTTTAGTAAAAAACCGTTAGGGTTTATTGTGTTTATTTCTTGTAAAAGTTGTATTCTATTTTTATTCCTTACAAATGCGTATCACATGACCGATTAAAAATACAATCATGAAAATACAAGGGATTTAAAATCCAAACAAATGAAGAAACCCATTACTCTAAATATACCACGAGAGTGTTAATAGGTAACTGAGCCAGGTTCTGGAATGCTGGGATATCTCATGACATCCTTGCTGAGGGGACAGCGAGCCCAGTCGGGTGGCTTTCTCTCTGTGCCGCTGTTACATCCAAACTCACGGAGACTTGTCAACGAAACAAAATTATTTCACAAACTCGCAAGGCCAAAGTTTGCTTTAAGTTCGAGTTTCTACCGGAAAGGAAACTTGCAACGTCTCGACTCTGTTCTCTCGATTTACTCTTGAAATCAACTAAGTCGGAATCTGCATCTCAGATGATGAAGATTTGCTCCTTGAGATGCCGAATAGCTGGAATTACGTAAACCACTCGTCTATCTCTTTCTATTCTCAGTGTGTCTCGTTTGCTCCTACGTTCACTAACTAAATCGTATTTTTCCCTGTTCGTAATTTGTAGCCACAGTTCACCAAAGACCATTTGTTGACAAACTTGTAAAATGTACAAACAGTGCCAAAGAGAAACATCAATTTCTATGTCTTTTGGACTCGTCCACTGATTATATTTTTTTTAAAGTTGACATCAACTTTTAAAATATTGATAAAGATTATTATAAAGATGTGCGATGTTAAACGTCGTACATAGGTACATTTTCGTATACTTTTTTTTTTTTTTTACTTATTTCGGCATGAAATCATTATTCTGAACAGTTTTAGAAAACATGTTTTTAAAAAACCTTCCCACAATCGACTCATAAAAACCACGAAAGAAACTAATTTAGAAACATCGACGGCGATAATCGAACCCATGGCCTCCGGAAACTATAAACTTAAATACTGAGATCGAGCGATCAATTTCATTGATGGCAATCAGTGAGTGATGCCAACATTGCAAACTCTCAATTTCCTTCACATGCAAAACCTGTCTCCGCCATGAATACATCACTTGATGTGTTTGAACGCCATTATGCCTGCAGGCTGGCAGTGTTGAAATTACACATCACCACTCGCACTACTTCACCTCCCATCAGACATTTTTATATTAGATACTAGGTACACTTATATTAATAAAACGAGAAGATATATACTAAGAAAATGTTAAAATGTACACTATCTCGGATAAAACACTGATATTATAATTAAAAGATAAAATGGACCGCGATATTTAGCCGACTCGTTCGGGACGAGACAACACCAAAACAAAACAACCTAATGACCCCTACTTACTAAGCAATGGTGAACTTGTCATACCCCCTTTCATCCCGCGTGTAAGCAAATCTCGAACAACCGGCCGCACAATACTGCGCCATGAGTCATCGAAGGAATAGCTCGTTTGGCTGAAAATGTTTTCATTATACAAAATAAAGGCAGCTTCAACAAATTTGCCATTTCTCAGAGAGAAAACTTTTATTTAATAAACAAAACACTGTCATCAGACATGACTGCCACTAGGACACAGTATAGTAAAATAATAAATTGAAATTGAGAATAATAAATGACTAATGGCTAATATTATAACTAATATTGATTATAAAGATGATTACGTAAAATGGAAATGGAGCCCTTCAATGATAAAATGCTAATGTGTGATATAAATGATTTACTAAATTTAAATGTCTTGCAAAAATCCTTAAAAAAACTGGTGATGGTTCCTCTTGCTCCGATGAGCAGTCCAATCACCTCTAACGACGTGGCTCCGTACTTCTCCAGGAAGTACGGGATGGTGGTATTGTAGATGTCTTTCTTCTCTGTGTCTACGTCTTCGCTCTGGCCGGAGTGCGTCTCGAAGCGGATGGTCGGATCCATGATGTAGCCGCGACGAGAGACTGGATCAATGGCAATGATGTCGATGCGCCGATTGCTCTCGTCGACAGCTACACCATGCACCTCTTCGGCGACTTCCCATCCTTTCTTCTTTAGCTCGCCGGCGATAGCCGATCGGATGGAGTGGTGGAGTGAGTGGATGGAGTACTTGTTCACAAGAAAGCCGACTGAAGAGTCCGCGAAATATCGCTATCCATATTTTGCATTTTAGTTATTTTACCATTAGAGTGTAAATTTTATACAATTGTTGACTAATAAAATCATGAAATATCGTAGAGTGACGTAGGAACAGGTAAGGATGAAGGATGACATCACGATCACGATGAAAACACGAACAATCAAAGTGGCCATGTTGCTAATTGAAAATACACTCCTCAAATGATGTAAAGCCGATGTTTTGATTGTGCGCATGAAAACGACGTCCAGGTTATGTCAGGTCCGGATAAACCACGGGTCCGGGTTCATACCCCGACTCTTCCGCCCAGCATTACGATGTTACCCTCAGGAACTCATAATTCAGCATGAACTTATCTACCCAGCAGCCGCGCGGAAAATAATCTCACGATCTTCATCCCTTAAGAGTTGTTAAGTTACAAACCACTCTGGAAAATTAGTTTCGTTTCATAAAAATTCAACTTCTGATAAATAGCTCATTTCATTCTGGACTAAATAAGGCCAAATGAATTAGCTCAGGGATCGTTGATTTAACTATATTGTACTTTGTACTTCAATTGATTCATCTTGGATCGCACTCCAAAAATCTCACAGCGTTATCATCTGTTCTTTCAAAACAAGTCTGTAGAATTTTTCAGTTTATTGACGGTATGAAATTATGATATATTTATGAAAAATAGAACACTGTATCATGCGATACAATTGCCCATCGCTGTAATGTGAAAATCCCTGTTGTTTTCAAAGTATCTTCATACTTTCTCTCTCTGATAGCTCCTATATGTACTAGTATTTTAAGTTGAAGTGTATTTTTTGGTCTGTAAGAAATGTATGATTTGCGCAAAATTAGAACCTAAGAGGTTTAATGGAATATACTGCTTTTTCTATTCTCACTTTCTGTGTACTCAATACAATTTTTAAGTAGTCTAGGTTTTCTTCGCTATGTCGTCTCTAAGATGATTTTTTTAAAAATCAATTTTATATTCTGAGTATCTTAAAGAATAAGATACTGAGAAGGACTGTTATGTATTAAGATTCTCTTTATGCTATCTTGAGAGATATTTTCAAATATTTTTATCTTCTATTTCAGATACTTACTTCCAGATTCATTCTTTCATTGATGAGTTAAAAATAACTGAGTTTAAAATCATAAAATGGCAATATTTTATCGCAACTAAAACAAAAACATGCGAGAATCTTGTAGAACGCGTCATCTTTTCTTTTATCTTATTTTTAATGATGTGACCATATCTTTGAGAGAATGCTAAGCTTTCATATCTAGAAGCAGACACTTTTCAATGTTCACTCATCTCACTTCTAAAGGGTATTTGTGAGCAAGCATCGCGTCCAATCCAAGAAGCTCTGAAACAATTTATATCATTTTTGTGTCTCGTTACTTTTCAATATTCATTCGTTTGAGACATCGTTCTTGAAGTACAAAAGGCGAGACGACGTTAAAAGACTTTATAATGATGTCAGTGTCAAGAGTTAGTCTTGAAGAACGGGTTTGCAACACCAGAATAAAATGTTTTATCAAGACATTTAGAAAATCATTTCCATATTCTATAGCCATTATCTTATATAATTGAATTGCAATTCAAATCAATCTACATTTAACTTCTTCGCAGTTTTGTGTGATCTTGATGTATCGTAAGGAACTGTTAGCATTCAATTGCTGATATCTCTGTGGCTGAATTGTACATCGCAAATAGAAGATGAAACAATACAAAGAATTTACAGAAACCAATTGAAATAAGAAGAGATGTGCGAAGTTAAAAATAACCGACCGAAGTAGGGTTCGAACCCCCCAGTTCATGAGTGGTCCCCACTCATTTGCCGAGCAATTGCGATTTACCCAGCTGGTATAAAGGACATTAGGCTCAACGCAGACCTCTTAGGAAAATGCAATGAATATAGTGAGAGGTCACTTCGAACTGTCAGACCAGCGGTGACTGCACTGGCACCTGTCTCATTGCACATACGTGTACAACCTCAAATTCAAGCCTTTGTTGAGATGTATGCCGAATTAAAGTCAATAATTATTTACGTACACTAAAGATTTCATAAATTATTATACTTCAACGAATCAGTTTTTAAGGCGAAAATTTCTTCCCAATTTTATATATTTCCAACTTTTTTCTTATCCTAGTTTTAAAAAGAGATTAGACCGCGTTGCGTCTCTCAGCGGACTTATATCCCCCCCCCCCCCCCCCCCCAAGAAAACTGCACCCTCCCATTGAACGTTAAACATAGCGTAAAACAGCTGAACCCGAAGCATCGCGAAGAAAATCGTGAAAAGATTGACAGAAAGGAAAGGGTTTAGTAAAGCCGAGCTTTTCCACGCGCTTTTCACGCCCAGTCGGCCGACCAATGAGAGACGAGCAACACGCTTCGGTACTCAGAAATCCGTTACACTTTTCCGACATTCTTAGAGTCACGTGACAACAAGTTTCAAACAAACTGAGAAAATATGACAAAACAGAGAATTAATAATATCTGGGAGAACGATACAGTTAGAAGATAAGTGAATCTGAAAAGTGAATGAAAGTCGTACCAAATGACAATTTATCATATTTTCTCAAAATATCACTGTATCGGTTTATCCCTGTTTACTTTATTATGGTTCTCCAATTGAGAGAGTATTTTAGGACACGCAACTTTCGATATTTCTCTCTTATTTTGTCTTGTTTTGGTTCTAAAGAAACCTAATTTCAAATGTCACGGTTTTATTAAAATATTCTTCAAACTCCTCAACAAACAACTAAAGAGTCAAAAGCTTACAATCGAAAATACTTTATTTGATCTACAGAGTCAAGAGAAAGTAAAAAAATTTAAACAAGTAAATTTTCAGTTCGACGGACGGCACAACAATGATCAAACACATGAACGACCAAGTAAATATTTGGAGCAGTGACACATACATTGCTGCATACCTCAAGAGTTCCACAGAGTAACATAATGCGAACCTCCAAAATGCCAACCCCTTTCGTAAAGTGGCAAGCTCGGCGCATTTTCTAACTGTTAGAATTCATTATGCACACTTATCTTGTAGGGCGAAGGTGTTTCGCCATTACGATAACGTGTGGATCCTCGTAGATGTGTCCAATGGAGTGCTGTACAAAATGTATCACGTTTATAAATTATTCAGACATTTTGGTGAGTTTTTTCTGCCTCTAAGTGCAAGAAGAAAGTTCCTTGAAGATGAAGAACAAGTCTCAGAATAAGGAAATGTTCTCTCTACCTCTCTTGATTTTTCTTCCTCTATTTTCGTGTTTCATAGCGTCGTGTATTTCAAATGCGTTTGCACAAACAGAATTTTTAGCTGAATACTTATATGAATAGGGCCAACAACATATGTCTTTTGTACACACAATGGTACGGCAGGGGAAAGGAATTCGTTGAAATATGAAAAGGATGGGGAAAAATGAGCGGAGTTGATATGTTAAAGAATTTATTATCCCAAAGAATGCTGCGTCGAAATATTTCTGTAAAGTGAAAGTGCCATGCAAAGTGATTATGAAAGATGTATCGAGGTTTGATCTGGTAAATCCTGAATTGTGTTAAAAATTTACAAAATACCTTTATTTATTTTCATGACATTATTACTTATTGATTTACAGAAGTCTTCACAATATTCTCAAAGATGCGAGAAGACGCACATCTCTCAATGCTCAGAATATCTCACTCAAACATGTTTTAAACTTGCTGAGTTTCTTCCCTGATCTGAATTATTTTGTGAGATAAATTTTTTTCAACACCTCACAAAAATTTAGTTGTTAGACTTAAACAACTTTTTGCATTTTCTGTCCTAACCCTAATCAATTACATATTTTAAAATCCAGTAAAACTTGGCCACCGAGGGCCTCATATTCACTAAAACAAGTCTGAATAAAATAAGTCGGAATGTATCTTTCAATTTCACATATGCAGTGAAATGAGCACTCTAATTGGTAGTAGTCAGTATTTCCATCTAAGAATAACTATTTATCACAAGTGTCTCATGTTACACAGCCCCTTCTTGAAGCAATTACGAAAATAGCGTATCTTATATAACACTAGTCTAGTGCAAATGCTCAGAGCTTCACAATCATTCTCATCACAATGAACGTCCATATGACAATAGAACTTCCCTTCTCCATAATTACAATAATAGTTCGAAGCCAAGCCAGGTAACATAATATAATATTATTATCAACTCTCCAATCAAAAGCACGAGCCGTATCATTATACCCGTGATACGTGAGAAGTAGTTGTGTCACGCATTGCCGTGACATGCGTGACGTGAGCCAGACACCCCCGGGGGTGGATTCCAACCCCCCTCCCTCCTCCCAGACTGTAAACAATCACCACCCTCTGAATAGTGGAGTAATGCGATACTGACATGTAGCTAGTTTAATGGGTAGTCACGAAGAGATGAGGCGCCATTGTTGCCAGATGACGTTTTAAGAAAAGCTTTTTCTGTAAAACAGGACGAGATATTAGGAGAGGGTGCACGAATGTGCGTGCTTTTAGATGTTTGAGGGTGGGCCGTAGGAAAAGCTGTTGAGATATTTCCGTAGTGTTATTTTTTTCCCTGTTAAAAATATTTTATTGCGCCTTTTTACAGTCGTTAATAAAATTTTGGACGATAATTTTCACTTACTGGTGTAATTGCGTGCAGCTTTTTGAAGGATATTGCAAGGCGTTGTATATTTGATAGCAATTAAATTTTACTGCACCTAATTTAACAGTAAAAATATAATGAATATTCAATCTAATTACTTTTATATTTCCTTTCCTACACTTGCACTCTTAATAAAATTATTTGCTTGCATGGGAAGAAGAAAAATAGTTATCAAAAGTATAATACTTAATGGTTAGATTTTTTTAAATTGTTGACAATAAGTGATAGGGCGTTTTTAGGTGTCATGTTACACAAAAGGCCAATTAACAAATCTGTTAACTACTGAAACGCACAAGAAAGCGATGGAAGAAGTTGTCTCGTTCTGGATTTGCATATTGTGATTATGAGGTAATTCGAGCTGCTAACTGAAATCCCCTGAAGCACGTCTCCGAGCAGCTTACATCACGGATATTGCCACCTTGATAACCACATTAACATCACTCATTCGTTCTTCACTCATCCGATTCTTCGCCAGTACCGAGGTGTCTAGAGTTCGATTCCCAGTTGACCCAAGTTAAAACTTCCGATGAATAATGCAGCAGTCGAAGTGCGTGTGCTTTTCCCACGTCGACGTCCCCCCCCCCCCCCCTCCTTCCCCCCAGGCGGGCGTCTTTGGCCCCCTCTGGGTTGGCGACAGTAAATCTCTTAGGCTCTATACACTTGCTTGCATAATGTCGGAACAATATTAGATGCGATGTTGAAACTGTATAGCTTATCATCTTCGTACACGCACATATTTTCAACGTCATTTCATATTTTATGGTTGAATTTTGGTGTGGTAAAGTGTGGCAGGTTACGCACAGATAACACATAGTAAAAATATAATTTTCATATTTTTGTTTATTTTCCAAAAATTTTCACTTTACCTGGTTAGTCTTGTCATTCGTTCCGAGTTTTCTTTTTGAGAAAATACAAATTATATTTTTTGAGACAATACAACATTTTTAACAGTTATGAATCCATATAATGCAACAAACGTGGTTTCAATTAAAGTGTTTGAATCTTCTTCAGGACAAAATTGAAAGTTGAATAAATAATATTACATGTAAAATGTTTATAGATGCTCGTTACATATTATCAATTAATACCTCAAACCCCTGTTGATTGACACTCGGTGCATCTTCATTGAGAACTCTCAAACTCATGGAAGAACAAAGCTTTTTAGTACTTATCTTAAAATCATCAAGATGTATAAACAAGTCCGAAAAGATTGTCGATCTATTCGTGTATTTGTTTCGTTAAATATGTACAACACATTCTGCACGCAAAATTAATATTGAAAAGAATCCTTATATAAAGGAGTTACGTTCAGAGAATGGATTAGCATCTCAAGGAACTGAGAATCTATTGCGTTTTCAGAAGATTGATTATACTTATCAAATTAAAATAATTTTTAAACCGACTTAGTTTCTTTCTAATTTATGATTGATTAGCATTTGTTTCACCTGCTGTGTCCGACAGACATTTAATCACTCGTTCTGGATACCACAACTTAAGGATACATATTTCAGTGTTCATATAGAAAATTGGTTATTTAATTTAAAGACACGTCTGTTGTTTAATTAAATGTTGAAATGTAGTCCGCTCCTACGTGAACTCTTTTTACTCTTTTTAGCCACATTGTTGAAATAGTTCTGCATGGGTAAAGTTCCATTGACAACTGGAAATGTTCCACGTAACATCAAAACGCTTACACAACACAAATGTCACATGGCTCGTTGGTAAACGCATTATATCGTTTTCTCAATGTCCCCTCTTTTTACGAGTTGGTACAATAATGATCAGCGAAGCGTTTTAGAGGTATTTGTTTTAGCGTTTGATGCGAAAGCAATTGTATTTCTGTACCGAACTTCTAGATGAGCTTTGATCTCTCTGGTGCGCTCGCGGCTGTCACTTTCATCACGGTGTTCGAGAGCACATTATTACCACGTGAAATATGAGAGGAATGTTCACTCATTTTCAAAAGCAACCCCTGCATTTTCCACCTCAACTATTTGTTGCATGTATCAATCTTGGATCAATGTTCAGGAAATGCAAGGTGAGCTTTATTGAAATAACCCTTAAGGCTTTTTGCTTTTCCTCGTTCAAAGTGGACGAGATGAGATTAAATTTACAACAATGTGTTCAGCAATTCATGATAAATTGGTGTACCTTGGCTACACCTTGCTCACCTACATGTTAAAGTGTTAACTTTACGACAAGGATAAACTACCGTAGAGCCGAAGTTGTGTCCTCTCATATTGATGATCAGTCGAGAGACCATCTTACTCAAAGTGTAATGTACTTCCTAACAGCAAGTTATAGCAGAATGTCCTGCAGCACATACTGATATGTCACCAAGAAAACAGGTAAATCTTCTCAGACTTTGTTCCATTTTTCATGAAGTAAACATTCATCGACGTTTCAATTTATACTTAAGACGTGTATATTCATTTATCTTTTTATTTCCTCAAAAACCACTATCGTGCTTTTCATTATATAAACGTCATGGTTAATAATTTATAGTACGAATACTAAACTATTTGAAATTGAAATGGAGGTGCCGTAAATGCGCCTGAACGCAGCCCGCAGTACATCCTTGTAATGCGGGTTGCATTTCAAAGCCTCGCCCAGTTGCGCTGATGACGAATCCTATTGAAACAACCTATTTACATTTCATATCCATTCAAATCGTCTCAATAACATGTTCTGTAAGCCTAGCATATTAGCATATTCCAGCAGGGAAGTTTAAAAGTTCGGTTTACACGCGTCTGGTTGAGGCATTGACCAATTATATCTTGACCGGAAAACAATTGTGTATATCGTGCATTCAATGTCTCAAAGGGAAGAAAGAAAAGCGCTGGTCATTCCTCACTTCGGAGTGAACTTGAAACGCGAGTCCGTCATAAATTTCCACCCTCCATGCCTGGACTTCACGCAACAGCCCAATAAGACGTATGACAAGTTGATAATCGTGCATGAAGCTCATTGGCTGGCGTTATCACGTGGCATGCACTGAAATGCATGGACCACACAGATGTCGTTTCAGAGTCGGATTATCAGGGGGGTGGGGGGGGGGGGGGCTGACATGGCACGCATTGGTACCAAGTGGGGGATTATTAGGGAAAAAATAAACATTGGATATCTTTTTTATGAAAAAAAAACTGTTCGAATCGCAGCACGCACTTTTCGTCTGTCAAGTTAGAAACCAATTATGTATCTAATTAGATGATAATACTATAAATAGAATCTAGTAACGTGTTGCTTTGAGGTCTCTTGGCAAACTCTAATCTATCAAGTAATTCAGTGGACGAAACTAATATATTTCACAACGTCGTCATGTAACAATTACCAATCTAAACACGGTTGTTTATTTTTTTAAATGAATTATTTATCTTTTATATCAAAGGTAGCCTTAGTTTGTTTTATTGACATATGTCTTCGTGCTACGTTTTTTGAACAGATGATATTATTAAGAACATCGAAGACCAAGAGACCCGTGTTACAAAAAGAATACCGCATCTTATTCTCAATTATCATGTTCAAATCAGATTACTAATTGGTTGCCATTTAAACTGTCATAAAACTTATGTCAGGAATTATAATTTCATGTGTTGACTTACAGGGATGGCAATGACAGACTAATTCAGAAAAAAATAAACTACCAATTATATTACTAATCATGTCAAAACTTTACACAGCACATCCGTTAATTAGTTTTAATAGAGTGTAGAAAACAGATATGCCCCAGATAGAAGTAGTAAAAAGAGGAGCATCTCGACGCTCGGGAGAATGCTTCGTCTATATCCGTAGTTCCGATAAAAGAGAACTCCGCAGCCTCAGGAATCTTACAGAATATACTCTACTTAGTAACGTTAAGGTTCACTTCACAATCTCTAGGTAAAGATCTATTTCCTCGATCTGGATTTAGCGATTTATTCGGGTTTGCAGCTAGCGAGCCAGCGACGTCGGGTAGTGACGGCGGATTGTCGGAACACCGCAAGTAATGTCTCGTGCCAAACCTCGTGGGGTTGCTCGAGTAAATCCCGCTACTAGATCATTGTGACGAGAGCGTCGGCGGCGTCGGCGTCGGCGTCGCGTAATCCCAGTGCGTCGGATCCGCCACTGGGCCAATGAACCGTCCCGCGGCGTCGTGACGCGATTCTGTCAGAGAGAAAACTTCAGAGGTCTCCATCACTTTGTTGCTGATTATTTAACCTTAATTAAAACATTGATGTTTGATTTTCTCTCTACTGCCACACTTTAAGCTATGCCTTTGATTTCACAATCAGAAATCACAAAAGAAATCATCAAATATTCTCCTTAGAAATTGTACGATTCATGTTTTATTTACTTAGAAGCTCGGTTCCAGTTATGTGTTAATTCTAAGTAGAATTTTACGCAACGAAGGCGACGAAATGGGAAATGAGAAGCGTAAAAAGTAATCTGCGCTTACACTTTGAAAAATCGGATAGGTACTGTAGAATAATCAAATTCCTTTCATAAATAAAGCCCTTCTGTCAATTAATGAGACAGTTCTTCAAAAGCAAATTTTAATCGCCGAAAAGCCCTGTCAAAGCCTCTCACTCACGGACCATCGTCCTCCAAATCTGAATTAATAATCACATCGTGTTAGAAATTCAGCGTCGTTCTATTTACAGAATCATCAGCCAATCAGGTTGATGTCTATCCGGGCAGGTAATTATCTCTCCTTGCTTGGCGATTTCTCGACCAAGTTCTATTCGTTTGCGCTCGCGCCACTGGCTAATGGACGCTCCACTGGGGGGAGTTCCATCGAGGAATAATGCACGAGATCTCGACAGCTTTTCGGCCGACAATGTCTGATCAATATCGTGATGATTACTTCATTCCGAGCTAATCACTAGTAAATCATTGATCCATCGTCCATCAACCCGAGGACTCGACACGACAACCAGCCATGTTGGTAGAGGTATTGACATTGATTTAGCGAACCAATCAATGTGATAGGCGATTAATATTTTAATCTGTAGACAAGCTAGGGTTAAGTCTATATAAAGATTTATGCTCGATCAAACATTGGATGGGTTTGCTTGTTTATCTGAAGGGGAGAGATCTGATTGGTCAAAGTTCCACAGAGGCAGTTGTGTTGTTTACATATTTGAAGCTCTTACAGTACATTATACGTTATTTGGAGAATAATATGTTATTTAGTTAATAATTTAATATTAAATATAAATCTTTATTCATAAAACACCAAAACAATTATAGCATTTCCTATGTTATCATGAATTTTAACTATCTGAGAAGTATTTAATAAAATATGGCTCGTCCGTACTTGTATTTTTTGTAAAAAAAAAAATTAAAAACATATATTTTACCTCATTGTTGAAAGTAAAATGCCTGCACACAAGTTTTATTTCATTCTGTCTTGAATGACCAATTTTTTTAAAATTTTTACTCTGATTTTTGTATTAAAAAAGCAAAACACTGCCTAATGTGACAATCTTATTGGCGTCAGTCAAACCATTATGAATTTTATCATAATTTTAAGCTAGTGCTGTGAACTAACTGGAAGTGTATTCCAATGTCGAACTGTCTGTTTCTATTAACACGGCTTGTTCTTGTTTGCATCTGTCCTTGTTGCCCATGACAACAGGCAATTACCATATAACCACTCAATTACCATTCGCTGTGAACATTCGACTCAACCTCTGATGCAGGGACCACGTGACCGCATTCCAGTTACGTGATTGTGCTCCAATACATGACGATCAATCGCATCACTTGCGTTGGATAAATACACTATTATCATGTTGTGTTAATATTTATCACTTAGAGCGCGTTTTTATGAACGTAATTAAGGTCTTATGTCATGTGTGGAATGAATGTGTTGATGCAAAGTTTCCTTAAGGCCGGTATTACCAAAGTTAATCTGAACCGGATTAACTAAATATTGGACTAATTGGCTGCACAGCCAATCATATTGTAATTCAGATTTTGTAATTGTTTTTACAGACATGAGAATGTTGTATATTAATATTTATAATTATATTGGAAAAAATGAAATAAATATATGAGTAATTGACAGCACTGACAAGATTGCAATTCGCAATTAAAATATATTCATATCATTTTTATAAGAAGGATTGAAGTTAACAGATATGTTTCGTCTTTATCCTGTAAATATCCCACTAGCAAGTGTCGTTTCCCTCTATAAGTGTCCACATACCTGGGGGGTTATTCTATAACTTTAAAAATCCGGATTCACCCGAATTTGATTCACGGCCTTATGGATTAACATTGCACCGGATCAGATTCGAACCTAATCTGGATATTTAAAGTTATAGAATAACGCCCAGTTCTTGAATGATCATATTCCACGCCAAATTTGGTACACCTGATTATATGTTTATAAAATATTTATAAAATGTGTGCATAATCACGAAAAATCGAATCCAGGATTTATGTTTTACTGTTATAATAAATATGTAGAGTGAAGTATAGATCTATCAAGCATTAACTTAAGATAATTAGTTGGGAAAACCTTCCAGGAAAAGCGGAACGTAAACAACGTAATCCGTTGACTGTAAATTTGAGTTTGAAATGTTGAAAGAGTTCTTCGAAACTCGCTTTTATCTTGGTGAAGTAATGTAGTGACAAAATATGCTTTGTGACTATAACAAGGAGTTTTTCAGAACTAAATTACGTTACATTTGAAGAGAAAACGTGCCTCTGTTTGATCCATTTTGCTCGTGCTCGATAAGCAACGCGAGCATCACAGTGTTTTCACGAGTTGGTACAAAATAATCATGACAGTATTTATTGTAAAACCAAGACGTTTTATATTTTACATATAATCACTCGATCTCTATGACATATATTGATATTTCGAGTCTGTATCGAGAAAGGAATTCGTCCCAACACTGCTACTATTTGATATCATAAAGAATTCTGTCGTCTGCACTGTAAGATGAAGGGGTCAAATCTGTTTCTCAAAGAATCCTACTACAAGATAAATTCACAGAGGAATGTTTCTACAACTGCCATCACCGAAACCAACATGGTCACAAGAAGCTTGTGTTTTGTTGCTCTTCCTCAATAAAAAAATCCTGTGTAAAGCACAGGTAAAACAAAACTAAACCAGCGAGCTGATTTCTAAATAATTCTTTTACCAACTATAATAAAATATATTTCGAGCCCCACGAACCCAGCACGTGTGTGAATAAGCCACCTCCGACATTAGGTACTGTCTCATGTAGGCACCTAGAGGGTGCAGACGCACAGTTTCCATGAGGGGCACGTGATGGAGAGCTGATCTACACACACGCTACACTCCACAGTGGGCAAAGTATTAGACAATTTCGTGATCCCTCTGGATGTCTCGAAACATCTCCCCAGGCGAGACTAAAGAAATATATTTTTATGTCACAAAGCACATACACATCTTGTGGTTTCCTGGTGGCGATAGTAAATTTATCTATAAACTAAAATCACCCTCTCTGCCGTCGAGTCACCCTTGCTGTCAATACTTTCTACCTGGATGACACAGCTGGAGTCAGATGCTAGTTTATGGACGAAGATGGGAGATCAGACTGAAGAGATCTGGAAATTGAAAATGAGAAAATTGGAAGACAGTCTTTGGAATATGATGATTGAAGTGTAAAGGTTTCATTTAAGATGACGTTTATTAAAGGAGTTAATTTCTTTAAAGTTTCGCAGCACAAATTTTCTACAAATTGGATTCCAGAGATGCATATTTAATCTCCCTCGTATGTTTTAAATACTTTATACAAATGTTATAATGTGTTATTTTCTCATGTGTATAAATTGTAGCATTTTTATCATTCATTTCGTATTTAATTGATTCTTGACCATATTTGGTAATAAATATAAATATGATTACATTCCTGCTAATATTTCAATCTGAACTTATATACAACTGATTATTTACATATAAAAATAATTATCATAAAAGTTGAGATTTTGACATTTTCTGCAAAAAAAACAATTACCAGATAGTTTGGTGGCTTCTTTTAAGCTGATTCGACCTGATTCAGGCCGCTCTGAAGGATTGCTTTATAAATGGCCAGTTAATAAAGCGGATGAAGAAAACTTAAGAAATCTTTAATTCTACGTGTGGCCATCACATTAATCAGTAATCACAATTCACTTTTCATTTTCCTACGAAACATAACCCATGTTGCCGTGTAGCATTCTCTCCGAATTGTCTCTCAACTTATTTCCATGCCAAGCGGGTCAGTATCACTCCACAAGACGTGACACCTAAGTAGGTGTGTCAGTAAAGTGTTTTCACGACGCTCAGCGACGCCAATTGCCTGGCGACGCCGACAGACGTCGAATGACTTAGAATAATATAACATCAGGCAGCAGAGCGAAGGCGGACCAATTCCACCGTCTCGGTGAAGGCGTCTATACTGCATAATCTCTACTGCCAAACAGTCTGCACTCTGCTTGCACGTCGACGATATATAGCTGTAGGATATAACATTACCTACATTCTTTTTTATTGTTTGTTTTACGGCAATAAGAATAACGAATATTACAATCAGTACAATCAGTAGTTAAGTTTAAACGGTCATTCAAGGAATGTCATTGGTTGTTGCATGGCAATACACCTTTATATCAATTGATAAACTGGCCCTAACGTCACATCAGAAAAAGTTAATTTGCTTGGTTTCATTATTCCTCCCCAAAAAATATTAAAAGTCAAATATTTTTCTTACCACTTCTACCACAACATTATTTTTTATGAAAATATTTTCAACATTCTTTCAAAATAAGTGCATCATTATTATCTGCATGCCTATATCATATTATTCTTAGACAAATAATTGTACAAATCTTTGCCCATTAGCTATAAAGGCAGTATAGATATTAGCTGAAGGTATGATTTTTGATAATAAAAAGATGCATTCGTAATCATACCAGTGTTAATTAATCTAGATCAAAACTAAATAAAACACTTTAAATTGGCATTAATAAAATTTCATTTTTTCTAATATTACAGCAAACTATTTAATACTATTAAAGAAGTTATCCATTTTTGTTCTGATGCAAAATCAACAAATTTCCCTAACCATTTTTACCTCAAGAACATCAAGTCCAGCATCCTCCCTTCCTTCTGCTCAGAGGAAGTAGGCTTATCGAACAAAGGCATCACGAGAAGAGAGCGTAGGCAGTAGAAGAATAGGCAGTGCAAGATCGCATAGGAAACCTGTATGCTATACTGAGAGGCAAGGCGGGTAACATTTACATAATTCCCGCATCAAGTCGCAACAGAAAAGAAGTTACGTAGAAACGAATTTTGTTGTGGGGCGCTAGTTTTATCATGAGATAGTATGCAGGAACACATATTCCGACTTGTTATACGCTCTCTCTATTGCCGCGCGCACGGTGATAAGTGTATATACTGACAAGATTAGACTCTTATATATCTGAACGTGATGTTTAAACGAGGCTAGAGCAAAGAAGTATACACTTACGGGAGCGTTTTCAAAGATGGAATTTAATTTTTGAACACTGGTTCGGGGATGTTTCGTTTCGTTTCGTTTAACAAACACGGTTACATTTAAATTCATCGAACTGTTATTATTAATTCAAATCTTTTTAAAAAAATAATACAATTAAGGGGATTCTAATTTCAGGGGGGGGGGGGTATTTTAATTTCAAGGCAAATTATTGTAAGAAGATGTCAGCTGAGATCGATATTTAGCGAAATCAACCCATTTTGGAAAGTCAAAAAAATATCCGGGACGATCCAAACTGGTCAAAGACGATTCACAAAAAAATCTAAGCTAAATAACCGTTGAACATAGCAAGCTGAAACTTGGCATGAATAATCATAATACAAACCTAGGGAGTACTAAAGTCCTTTTTCGGTATTTTTATTGCAATTTTTTTAAATAAAGTTGGTATGTACTGGAAATTTCGCCGATTTATTTAGATATCAAGTTATTGATTTAAAAAAAACTTATTGCCCTCTTTGCATTTTCATAACGAAGACAACGAACTCACTTGCAAGTCTGTAGAATGAAAATTGCGGTCTCTGAGATTTTTTAAAATGCAAAAGCAATATTTCGTCAAAAAAAATCGGTACCAAAATATTGGAGACGAAAAAAATTAAGTGTGTTGTAGAATCACTGATAGAAAGAGGAAAATACATTATATTCCTCTTATGTGCAATAGTTTGGCCAATTTCGTGTTTTATATGTTTAGTCACGTGGTACCACTCGAATACCCTTAAACTATAAAGAGTAGTTTACGATGTCTGGTCAATGCATGATATGTCCGCTTGACATTCGATGTGTTATTTCCGCTATTATGTTTTTATTGTTACAAGCTGTTTATCTACGATTTTTGCATTGTAATGTATGTTTACTTCAATCGCCTGCACCAAATCGATCAACAGATCAATTTGAAATTCGGAGAGTGAACCAAGTGCACATGCAAGTGACCAATATGCATAGAAAATGATGGTGGTAAAAGTAGACCAACGATTCAGAATTTTCCTGTGTGTTTTCTTCATTTTAAAGATACTTTCAGTCAAATATTTGAGCAAACGAAAACATTTAAAATAAGATACAACATGGAACAAATGTGGATTATGTTAAAAAATGAATGCTGTAAAAAGCCCCCAAAACAATTTTTTTTTTCAATCTGCTTTTTTTTTTTTTTAATTAATTAGTTTTTGGAATTTGTGTTCTTCACTGGCATTGAACATTACTCAGTAAAAAGTATATAGTATATTTCAATAGAGTTGTTAACACTCCGTTAAGAATTTTGTTTACCTTTAGTTAATTGCTTTTATAAGACATAAAATATTGCATATCATTTTACTTGATGCTAATAAATCTCTTAGCTAATATTTGAAAGTATAAGATATATTACAAACTATTTATTCAAGCAACTTCGATAATTAGTCTCTGAACAGCTCACTTTCGGGTCGGTGACTGCTAATATTAATGAATTAAGCAATTATTTACATCGTGTGAGAAGTCACTTCCCAAAACAAACAAAATGCACACTGATTATTTGTAGAGAACGTGTAATTACACTTAAACACTTAAACTATGCAACACTCTGCTAATTTCACTTAAAATTTAACGATCTCTAATCGACGTGACGGCGGCGTCTTGGATGGCGGTGTCGCTTCTGCTTCATGGTTGTATCGAACCGACGCCGTGACGTCATATACTCGTCGGAAGCCTTGAAGGGCCGAAGGTAGACGTCGACACGATGGGAAACTGTTATTGATATTCGCCAGCTCTGTTTTTCAATGAGTAGATTGGGATTGGCATCATCACGCCGAAGACCGGAGACAGCAAAAGGGCGGGCCTCAAGACAATGATGAATTCTTCGACTAAAGCCTTCAGAAATGATGATTGAGTCGTTAAAACTCGAGTCAGAATGCATTCCTTTTCACAACGCGCTAACTACTAACACATTATCTTGGAGGAGATCGTTTTTTTTCTTCAATTTGTCACAATAATTACTCAATTTGTAGGTTTAAACAATTGATAAGAAACTAACTATTGACCAGACAATCAATTGTTATTGTAAGTTAAAAATATTTTCTTCTCTATCAACGGTTTTTAATTGTAGATTGAAGAAATTTAATTGGGGGATTTGTAAACAAGATCAATTATTTCGTATGGTTTATTACAATTAGAATAATAAGTTACAGAAATTGGTAATATAAAACACAAATCAAAGGACATAAGTATCATAGTAAGAAATCAATGTAAAACATAAAAAAAATTGCGTTTCTGGCAGAAGCTTCTACAGCCACACATCTAGATAAGATAAGATAAGATAAGATATTCTTTATTCAGTTGAATATAGTACAAGTATATTATTGAATGTGTCAAATAATACAAGTATGACATTACAAAAAGGTAAGATTATTTATAGTCATGTTTCATTAAAATATTCGCAAGCCACCTGAGGGCCTCCGGAGTGAGATCGCAGATGTCTCGAAGAGATCCTGTGAATCTGCGCATTGTCCGTAGTGTCAGTATGAGTGTCAGTTTCAGTATTTTAATTGAAATGGAAGAATAATATGTGACGTGTCAAGGAAGATATTGATTGTGTTGTGAAACGAGATAGTAAATTATAATTTTCTATTTCCGCATTTGGAGCTCGTACATTTTATCATTATCTTTGTTATATTCCAAAGACTTGAATGTGTTATTTCTACGAAACGAAAACTACCCATAGAATTTATTTTAGTAAAGTGTAATAAGTATTTATGACTCGAGATAAGAATAATTTCATAATTTGAAATCAAGTAACTACTTCTACTCTAGTATAGACTTACAGATATCTGATGCAATATAAAATTACTGCTAAATATAGCTCCATTTCTTTCGTAACGTCTAAAGCAGCAGTTGCAAATGCAACGACTGCCATTCTGAATCCTGAACACTGCACCATGGGGAGAATTCTATAATTTAGGCGATACGTGTCTTAATGCCATGGCATTTTATTTCGTCCCTAGTATCTACATTTCAACTAAAACCTAAATAAGAAACGAGACGTTAAAGCTACAGCACTCTGGGTATCGTTTGCGATACGTTATGGTAACGAAATGGGTCGCGCAATGTTGAAACAAAAGAGTTTGTCTGTGGCAGCCATTTCAATCAGTAGAAACAAGAGTCTGGATTACTGTAGCAATTTCTTTGTGGGCGAAGTAGAAACGGGAGAGGGTCTTAGAACTATGCAGCTCGCCCTACCTAACGGCTACCTCCATAGGACCCACGGGGAGTTTTCAAGAGCACGTTTGCTAAAACTTTGATGACCAGTTCCATTCTTCCGCACGATTGAGTCTTGACTACTTTTAACCGAAGTCCAAGCTGTAATGCACTGTCTTACCTCCCACCACTTCTCTTAACACCCCCTCCTACCCTAGCCACCTCGACCGAGCATTGCTATGTCCCAGTGGTGGGAACAATGGGGCGGACATGTTGAATACTTGTCGAACTCAGTGGAATGAGGATTTTGTGGATTAAGGTGTGGATAAACTCAATGACGTCACTCTTCATATGTATCGGAGAGAAATAGCTTAAATACAAATTACAACTAAAATAAAAAGGTAATACAATCGTGTCTCCTCTCTTAACAATCCAATAGTTTTTACAGTGTGCAGCGCCAATCGTTTATTTTACGTGATATAAAGTTAATCAATCAAACATCCATAAAAGCGTAAAATATGCAGGGCTATGGAACAAGGACTATATTGTGGGATTGATATCAAGTTTCGTTATTTATTTATGATAGTATACACAAAATATATGAATTATGATGAAAAACGAACTTTAAAATTTAAATCCATCTTCTGCCACCATTTGTAATATTTATGAATTTTATGTTCGCAAATCAGACGGTGCTTTATTAGAAGAGGGGCATCTTCTAATTGTAGAATAATTTAAAAAAACATAATTTAAATGCTTTTAGAGACGTCAGCAGCTGGGCCATTTGGGTCTAAGAATTATTAATGATATCCACGATATCCACGATATGATAATGATGTTGGCAAAGTGGGGGAAAATAAAGTGGAAAATATGTTCATTGCATATTGGTAATACAGCATAAATGAAACCCTCATAGTCACTATCATTCACTGTCACATACATTATTAACGAATTATATTTAAAATATATTGTGAAGGAGAGTTGAAACTTATAGGCTGAAAATATTCCATCTTCGAATCATACCATAAAAACACAATGCCATCAGCGTTAGCTGAACTTTCAATAATTCGAATATTATGTTGCCAATAGTCTAACAGTAGACTCACTTATTTGCATAATTATCTCTAAAAATACAACGTCCATATTACATGAGATAGAAGAAGTAATGCGGTGTTCCAAAACGCCTACAAAATCAAGGCTGCTTTGCCTCTTCCCGCCATCAAGCCGGATTTCAACTCGAGATAAGCACACTATAGTCTTGTTTTAAGAGCAGTGATACCAACCCTTTGCCCTCTTAAACGCCCCCGAATTCTTCTCCCCCCTCACACCCCCATCCACCTTACACAACACTCGGCGTTCAAATTGGAATTCCAGGCTCTTTATTGACCTCTCACGACTTGACAATAGAGTGCGACTTGTCTTGTGACAATTCTAACATCTGTGAAGGCAGAGTCGTGAAAATACCACTGTGTCACCTGAAGTCAACACGGCTCGATTAAATTGTTTCGAATATTGCATTTTTGAGATTATTCGCTTCAAGACTGAAATGTATATCTTGTGTCGAAGATAAGTAAATTCGAGGTGTTTCAAAATGTTTTCACATTCCCTTGAAGGGCTCGCACACATTTGAACATTTGAAAAGAATGTTAAACCATGTTATGAGACTTACGTTTTGTACTTAGTCAATCTATTTAATGTTATCTAGACAAGATTTTCCACGCTAGTAACTCTTAACTTTTAAATTAGCTGTAAGAAATCGAAATCAATTTACTATCAATAGCAATCTGAAATGAACTACTTTAGTATTAAGGGGATGTCACGCTGAATATTGTCTACAACTGTATTTCTGTTCTGTATTTGACTAGCTTTCAGCGACATGCATAACTGGAAAAATAATTTGATAACCTACTTTGATAAGTTTAAGAACAAGTCGTCTTTTCCACACGTATTGCATGCATTTTAACGTATTTTGTCCTCGAACAAATGTTGTGAATTATTACTGCGAAGTGCATTAAACACGATATGATCAAAGTAGGCGCGCTTAGTTTCATCCGTAGGACAAATTAATTAATTATGTATTCATTGTGATTGGGAACGAATCTGCTTTGTAGGATTACGCATTGCATATTGGCCGATGCACAATTCAATAAATATTTGAGCGCATGCAGGTAGTAATCCGGAAAGGATTGAGTGGTCAGTGGCGCAGACAGGACAATAAGCGGGTTTCAGGACCCCAGAGACTCCAACCACCGATCCGCGTAAATTTCATTTACTTGATTTAGTTTCAAATTAGTTTTACTATAATTTATATTTTATATATATTTTTTGGTCACATTATGTCACAGTTAATTAAAATCAAAAATCGCTTAACATCACGAAAGTAAGGGAATAGAATATTCATAAAAATTGATCCATTTTGGGGTAATTTTACTTTTTTCCAGCTTTAAGTTGTCCAAGGTTCTAAACCATTGGGTTCATCTGATTTTCAAATAGACTCTTGAGAACAAGATGAAACAAATCGATTTCAATTTGAAAGAAACTGAGTACTTTTTATTTAATGCGAGTTCTGCAGTTTAGTGCATGAAAGAAACTGTAATCACGATATTGTTAGAGGTCGGTTAATTCTTAGACTATGGCATCCAAAGAACACAACCAATTAACAAGGTTCACTTTCCTGGAGCCTTAGGTATCAGATCTATTGTTTATTCAAACATTATTTTGCTCTGACTCGCTTCCACGAACCATATGGCATGATTATCCAAAGCAACTGTAGTGCAGTAGGTACTAACTCGGTACGCCGCTGGAGTATGTATAATGGGGGGGGAGGGGGGGGGCAGGTTGTTTAGATGTGGAGATCCTCTTAAACCTCTCGATCATACATCACTCACGCGTATTGAGGACCAATACGTTCGTAATAGTTATACAATAGCACTTGAAACAGTACGGCTTCGTAAAAATCATCGTTTAATTCGTCGTCACTAGAATGCTCTCAAATGAATTACGAATGAGTAATCAATTGTTAAGCCAATCGTTATAGAATATAATACCTATCGCTGCAATATCAATGAAATTATAGCTATGTATAATTAGCCGTACTAGGAAAAAGGAATGATAGCTTTTGAAGATTATTGGAATTTGATTGCACATAAAATCAGCAATCCTGATATAATTTCTACTAAACTTATCATGTTTCAGTGTTAATGGAAGTAGAAACAAAATGACTACTGTGCTTATAATGGTAATCAATATTTATAAATAAAATATTACATATTTTCCTTAGATTAGATATTAGTTGAATTCCGGATAGGTATTAGAAATCAAGACACCTATCAGAAAGGGTAAGTTCTATGTCAGAAGACACAGATTTTATAAAATAAGACTGAAACATTACTAATTGTATCTCAATTTAATGCTCTTTATTTCTATTCTATAAATTAGAAGCTTCATTTCATCTCATATCAAACAGAACGAGTTACATATTTGTCGTGTCCGAATCCTCGCCACGTGTCGCGCACATCTTGCTGGGTCCATTCGCAGCCTCATCTGGCAACATGTTCTAGTTGCATCGTCCATCTAATTGACAAATGGTGCTCGGCCTACCAAGCCGCTCCAGATTACCTAGAGTTAGCCCTAACGCACTCGGATTAAGTCTATTATTAATTTGAATCTATTGGTGTATGTGAGAGCAGAATGTGCTGTAATTGTTTTAAGTAATTTGTCCGTTTGTAATTATTTATAACAACTGTTCTATGGGATTTGATATGACTGGCAATATGGAAACAAATTGATATTGTGGACAATTTTAAATCGTATGAAAAAGTATGTGTAATAAAATAACCTGTAGGATTAGTTTCACCATGTAAGCAATATTCATGGCTGTTGTAATTTATTTTGTGATGTGAAATACTATACTGTAGTGAATTTAATTTGGCAATAAGCCACAGGAAAGTTGTATAATGTTCACTGCACGTCAGCTTACGATTAAACCCCGAGACAGAATACTGATTTAGGATTTTCATAAATTACTAATAGCCAGAAAAGTTGATATCGGACATAACTTTTGCCAGCTGGTGGAAGTTGAATTATCCCTTGAGATAAATGTGTTCGCGCCATCCGACATTATCGAATGACGTAGACTACTGGATTACTCTCGAAACATAAAACATTGCCGTCGTGGATAAAATAATTGCAACGTGAAGACATATTGTGGATGACAGAAGATAACACTATTCCAGCTCCAGAGTATTCTGATGGAGAATTATCCAGCTTTTACATAAATGTAAATAACATTATGGTAAAAAAAATGAAGTAAAAGAAGGGAGAATGCTTTGTGTTAACAAAAATAATAGTTTATTTATACTATTCCAGTTTAATTAATTAACGTTCCTTGAAAACACAGCAGTTTCGTAATTGTGGTTCTTCCCTTTAGAGCCATATAAACCATTATCAAAATATAACGCTATGTTTCCTTGTGAAATATTATTCTTTCGTTTTAGAGACCCAAAGCCCGAGTTCACATTTAGTATTATCTAAAATTGTGTATTACATAATGAAAGTAATAAAAAGTCAACTCATCAGTCACGTACTTGCAGATTTCTCTGCGTGATCTCTAGAGTGACAGGAGCCGTCACCAGTGACATTGTCAGATGAGTTTCATCTCCTGGACTCTCCTCATCGCTATGCCGCCTCACGAGTGTTGCTCTCATCACTTCGCCACTCTCTGTACTCAATCACCCTCTGTACTCCAGGTTAACGCAAGATCAATCGATACAGAACAGAATGGAAAGCGATACTTCAAATGGACTGAATTATTCAATGAGTCTTGTTGAATGTATGAGAGAAATTTCATGCTCTTGGCATTTCGTTTAACCTTTGTGTTTTATGTCAGTTTCGTACGCTCTCTTCTAAAACAAGAAATAGTTGCTTTATAATTTTAATGACAGACATGTAGATACGAAAATATTACATTTAGAGCTCTCTCCGCTACTTTCGAAATATTTTAAAGAACACGAAAATGTTTCAAAAAATATTGTCTGGTCTCAACATTTGTTAATTTTATGAATTTCATCTATGTCGTTGTGATATGTGATGTGATATGCGATGCACCTTGCAATAATGTAATAGAGAGAATAAAGAGCTTTAACATCTTTTATCATTTATTTATCATCGTGTTACACAGCAAATATTCTTCTTTATTATAAGGATAAATGTATAATATAGTGTTTATTTATACCTTGGACAAGTGTATACTAATTTGTATTTATACTTAGTTGGTACTAAAGGCAAGTGGTTTACATGTAGGTACAAAGTGGTTGAAGGGCACATACCTTGAAGTGTAAATTCCTTCGAGTGAAAAATAGTTCCAGATATTAAATGCATCCATCCACTTTATTCCATCGTCTCCGCCGAGTGCTCTACTTCATTTTCAAAACGTGCATAACAAAACAATCCCACAAAATGTTCGTGAAACTGCACGTAAAATTGTATCAAAGAGATATAATTTTAAATAAAACTCACTGATCGTGAACCATTCCCAATCTATTTCATTCCACTTGTCCCCTGGGATTTTCATCAGAATCCCAATATCAATATCCCTTACATAATGAAAGCGAGACCGGCAATTTTGTTCCAGAAATTTTAATGTAACATTAATGAGGACAAAAATAAATCTGCTTTTCATTATTTCAACATGGAAAGGGGAAACAAAATATGAAACAGTAATAAGAGCTGTATAGGTATAAGTATGGAGAAATTAACTTCGTTAAAAGTATACGGCCCTTGCGAAAGCGATAATAATTATTTTCGAAATTCCACTTACATATGACGGATATTGTTTCTCTCGTCGGCAATATTCAAGTACCTATCCCATAGAGCTAAATGTGAAGATGTTATGAAAATACAGGCTTATGCGAGACATCGATAAAATTATTGTGCTTCTTGGCCCATTACAGTGACAAGCAAATGAAGAGCATTATGGTCCGTTTTCTGTTTCAAGTTTGTCAATTTCTAAGGTAAAATACAAATTTATTTTGTAAATATTATAATTCTCTAGGCTTGATAAAAATGAGCGGCTTGTCAACCCATGGTTTCTTTGAACATTAAACCGTTCTTCTGATGAAACTACAATTTGGTACACGCATTAGATTCAATAAACGAGCACAGAGAGTGTCCGTTTCAAAAGAAATATTCAAAAATATTGTGTAATATTCAGTCCACCGAATTGGTGAAAGAATATTTTCATGGAGGGTAATTATTTTTCTACACGAAAATTTAAATACATGACTGGTGAGGAGATCCAGACGACCCAGTACCTTTGATTTAATATTCAAAGCCACTACATTCATGGAAAAAATACAGTTTTCGTTTTTACAGCGGCTCCATTCAAATCTTATGACATGAATCTCTGTTTTCTCGGGGGTTTTCATTCTCATTACAGGCAAAACGAATTAAGGGATCAGGTTAATTTTCACAAAAGATTCATTACTCCACTTCATTTTGCTATTGATTTCTATAGCAATATCGGTCGCTGGTTTCACCGGAAAACTGATTTATGACTAGTTTTTCAATGCTCTGCTACATTTTAAACAGTTGATTAGGACTTTATTGCCATGGCAACAACTAACTACTGGATTTATATCCCGGTATTCTAATGGTCAGTCCAGAAGAAATTAAACAGTTTATAAAACAGTACCTATTATTTACATGCATTTCGAAGGCTCGCTTGAACATTTTCTGTGTTGCACCAAAGTTATTGTAAAAACGATCACAAAAGCTACTTGAATACATCAGTAAACTTTCAAAAAGAATCCCAAGTATGAGACTATAGACTCTCTAACATGAAGGCAACGTAACAGACTTCTGTTGGCTTTCATTCTACTGCTCCATATATCGCTAATGAAGAGCCGAGTAGATTGGTGGGGCCCACTGGGGACCGAATCGGCCTCCTCCTAAGCCACCAACCCAGTAATTGCGG
This sequence comes from Leuctra nigra, assembly GCA_934045905.1. Classification (NCBI taxonomy): domain Eukaryota; kingdom Metazoa; phylum Arthropoda; class Insecta; order Plecoptera; family Leuctridae; genus Leuctra; species Leuctra nigra. The sequence goes on from OW203764.1 coordinate 23,730,036, forward strand.
TCGTGTTTCCGACTTTTATGACGGGTCAAACATGCCGAGTGTGTAATGGAAACGCCGGTGGAAAAGCTCATACAGATCTTGTTTGCGGGAATACGAAAGCTCTCTCTCGGTGACTGAATATTGACCGTTTCATCGGCAGTCGACCATGTCGAGATTCAATAAGGACTTATGATTTATTACGTGTTCATAAATTATATAATAAAAGTAATATTGATTAATAAATTACATGCGATTCTATTACGTGACTTGTATGTAGGAAGTAGCTGGAAAACACGTGTATAAGCGAGTTGTCGCGCATGCAATTGACAATGTTTCAGACTTTCTGATTGGACATCGGAATAGGTCAATCAAGGTCAATATACTAAGCCAATAGTCAATATGTTAAGATAATAGAGGGAGGGCAAGTAATTCTTTTTCAAAAAGATTCTGAATTTTTGTATTATGGATCATAGAATTTATAAAATTAAATATGGCCACTTTCTTTGGCTTTGCCATAAACTCATACCATCGTCCATATTTAATTATCTTTAAATGTACAATTCATCGACCAAAATTTTACAAAATACACTTGTTTTACTTATAGTTTCCAAATGTTGTTATGAATATAAAGTATGTGAACGACAGCAAATTGAGATTGTTCACACAGAGCTCTGATTGGCTGAACAGCCAACATGGCGTCGCTAATTCTATATTACGCCACAAATTCACATTCGTGGAAGACATGCTTAACTCATATATTAATATTGCTTTGCCAAAGAATGAAATTCAATAAAGACAATGGAGCTTCAACCCAATACCTGTATTCTTCTACCCTATGGAATTCATCAGTTCACTCTAAACCTTGTTTGTATACCACTTTTAAAATAAACCCTTCTATATTACAAACTTAATTAATATCATGGAACGAATGAATATCAAGAGTAGAAGGCAATATTGGAATGAATTCTAATGAATATATCCTCCAGGTATGACATATGATATTTATGATTGTCTTGCACTGCACTGAACTATGCGGTCAAACCAATGTGCTGAAATTATCGTTCTAGCATGCAAGAATACAACGAGAATTGACGTAATAAATCACCATTGTATAAATTGAAATAAAACTTAATTCTTCAAGTCACACGAACGAAGCACAAAGAGGTTTTCTTTTATTATTTATAATTATAAATTCCAATGTAAATTCAGTATCGTGTTGATTTGGAATTGCATTTAAAAATGTGAATCTAGGTGAAGTAATAATCTATTTCAAGTTACGTGCAGTCCATATAGCGTGTTTTTCTCTGTAACGTGGCTCTTAATATGAAAATCGTCTCGTGTAACGACTTTCGGCAAAGACAAGAAAATGAACGCTTTGCTGTGAACGGTTAATTCCGCATGAAACACGCGTCGCATGCGGAATTATCAATTATAGTGATGTCGTCCTTACACCAAAGAATGTCGACGTAATGATAAGACAATATGACATTTTTATGTTCTAATACAAGTTGGACGAGTGAAGGGAGCGATTCCTATCAGATACTTTGCCTCACGTCACATAATTCCATTGATCACTTTTGACATACCAATACTTGTATTCCGAACTTGAACTTGTATTCCGGAGGCCCGGGTTCGATTCCCGCGGCCGTCCTTCCTGACTGGTTTTTTTTCGTGGTATTCCCTCAGTCGATAGGCAAATGATGGGAAGGTACCCTACTAATAGGCCACGACCGCCTCCTTCCCACCTTCCATCCCTACCTACTCTTCACCATCATCTCCCAATCATCATCATAATCATTCATCCGTCGCCATTAGCCTCGCTGCAGAACAGTGCGACGTTAAGCCCCAGACAAAAAACATACCTTCTATGTATATTTCTGTATTGTTACATTTAGATATAAAATGATTACATGCATGACACAAGCTCGCTCATCAACGCTTTACTTCAGGCGTCGTTTTAGTAATGAAAATATTGCTCTGGAGCGGAAGCAGATTTCCATGTCTTCGTTTCCACAATTATAACTCTTAGTTCTCTTATTTGACGATTCCATCGTCTAATTCAGCTCTGTATGAACTCGAGCAGAAAATTGAATTCTTTCCCTGTCTAGGGCACTTATTCTTCGGCACGCTATCCAATTTACCAAACAACACATGAAAATTGAAATTACTCTTGCAATTTTCTTGTACTTATTTCAAAACCAATAATTGCACTAGAAACGAAACCAACTTCAAGGATTTCACTTCTATATGTTTTATCCTTGTGCGGATGTTCTGGTACATATTTCACACAGTGAATTACAATATTGTGTTTTTCTTGTGCCAACTGAGATTGGAAGGAAGTTTTCTAAAAATAAAATAATAATAATAGTTCCGATGTTACCGCATTTTCTAATGCATATTGTGCCATAGAGACTCACATTCTACTTAAAGACACAAATGGGTGTATACAAATCGGAACGTTTTATCTTATTGGTTGAAGAAAATATCTTAACTTTTCGGAAACAAAAAAGCTGCTTTTGCTTTTATTGCTTGTTCAATCACCTTTCATTAATACTTTCAAATGTATACAACTTTATATTAGTCAATTACTGTATTATATAATTTACTTGATAGCGTGAAAGGTGTAAACCGGGGATGAAAAGTTGAGTATAGGTAAACAAAGTTTAATTAATTCCTAACACGAGGTGGAAATTGTTTGGAACGTATCGTCAGCTCTGCAGGTAAAACTGAACCGATGTCGTGTTGCGCACAATTGCACACAGGTCTTGCAATCGTGTCGAGTGATTTGTCAAAGTGAACTCTCTCGACTTCACAAAGCTGCGATGCGATTCGACGTTGCGTCAGAACGCGAGAGTGTGATAAGTCAATCAATAGGGCTTCGCGGGAAATCGGTCCCTTTTGCGAAGTCTGGTAAATATTCACCGGAAATTAATAAACAGCCAACTTGGTTTTCTACTCAGCGGATTATGAGAATACAATGGGGTTAGTTGAGCTCATAAAGTGCTGAGTCGTGTCTCTGTTTAAACAGACAATAGAAAACAGAGTCGGTGTAGACGGCGTTGTGTTAAGTATTAATGTCGGGAAGAAAACTGGATTATACGTCGTTCTGTTTAAGATAAATGTTAATTCTTTTAAAAGTTTTTTTTAAATGGTATGTTGTAAAAGAAAATCTCAATTGCTGTCTCACATGCAATGTTTTATCGGCATTGAATCCATTTAATTTTACATTTTAACACCTTGATGTATTTCAATGCATTTTTATGTGGTTCGAACTGGTCCTATAAGTCTGAACTTATGACGTACTTGAATAATTTCTTATTTTCTATGTATCGTGCAGGTATTTACTGTATTCACACTGACGAAGATAGTTCTGCTATAATTAGAGACTTAAATAACTACATAAATTCTTCGATTACGAATATGACAAGATTCCAGAACAATATTATCATAATTCATAACACATATTATCTAATGTAACGTTTTTCATTCTTCATAACTATACTTGATACGTACCTACGCTTGGTGTATGCACAACATTCGATAACATCTTTTATGTTCCATGTGCCAACAAAACCTCAGTGATTCCACAAGTTCAATTACATGTTGCCGTTGTATTTGATTTGAAGCGTTAATAAAACAAACTTTTAGTCAAACAAGAAACATGGCCTCGTTTACAGACATTTACTAACAAAAGTGAGCATTAATCATTAAAAGTGAAAGTTAATGATCTATGTAAACGCATCTGCTTGGTTTGCCCGTGTCTACTCACTTGCTCAACGTCTCATCAGATAAGCGCAACACTACCAACCCAACATTTCTCATTTACCAAAAACCCCCTAGACAAGGAAGGCTAATTTTCTTTTCTCTGTTTTTAATGGGATGCCATTTTTCATCGTCCAGCATCCGCAATTGGTAAAATTGTTACTTTCGTTCTTTGTTTGCAATTCCCTTGTCAGCTAATGATGGATTGGTGTGCGTGTTGCTGCGTTCGAGGGATGCGTAGACGCATCTATACGCACTGACGAAGGGGACGACTGAATAATGTCAACGACTGAGAACACGCACGCACGTAATTATTATTAACCTCATGCCATTTACAAGAGGTTCTAAATACAAACTTGTTGGACGCTGAAGAAGTCGATATTGTTGACTAAAACATGGTAACGTTATGTAAATATCTTGTAGCCTGTGAGGTTTGGATGTCACAGAAGCTCGTTTTAAACTTCAAATGTATGGATATGGATATGAAGGAGAATTCATACATTCAATATTGGAAATATGTATTATATAAAACAATCCTCTTTTGAGTCTTTGGGGGATATGAAATATGAAATTGCGATTTGCCAACATACATTTATTTAAATTCGAATGTAGTACCGAGTATATAAAACTGTGTTTCACCTTTTATTATTAAAGAAGGAGACAAGTCAGTAATGGTTGGCTACACACTGCAGCACGAAGTAGTAACTCTTCCTTCAGCAATGCGCCTTGGGATAATAGACTGGTATATATTTGAACGTTCTCGTAATTTACATAAGCCATTATATAATATTGCTCTTCAATATCTAACATTCCTTGAAAGCTTTTGTTCTCAGAAAGAGACGACTATTATAAAAGACAATTAATGTGTTTCTATCCCAACTTACTTCTATTCATTTCTCTTTCTCTCTGGCTGAGTGGAAATCTCGTCTGTTAAATGATTGCAATTCTAATTGTTGTTGTTCATAGAGAGTAAGAAGAGAAGTGTAAGTACACAATAGAACCATGATGCTGACTCATTGCATATTTGTCATCCACCATCTTGTAGACAATGCACTCACGCCATCTTGTTTTGAACAGATAATACGCTTCACAATGATAATATGTATGTACTCGTCGCATCAACTGCTGGCATAAATCAACGTTTATAACATTTGCAATATGTATTAATTATATTCATAAGAACGGTTTTACCAACTCCAGATTGTATCTAAGATTGACTAAATGATATGGGAATTGAATGGAGACTGTAGGACGAAGTTTAAATCCCGCCCAGGCAACCTAGAGAACTTTTCTATTTGTATAAGATGCATTTTCTAGTAAAATTATTGAACATACTGGTTGTAGAGCCAAATATAGTCAACTTTTTAATAAAATTAGTTAGTAACAATGTTTTAGCTAAGAAACAGAAAATCTTAAAGTTAGTCAAATAATTGGTTTTTATGCAGCAAATACTATGTTTCAGTTCAAAACCTGAATATTGCAGATTATACTGGTGTCCTTGAGATAAAAACAATTTAAAATAAAATAAAATTGTGGTAATGACTAAAGGTCACACCTCTTGTTCAGAAATCGACCGGTCACATTCGATCCACAATCCTTTTGGGATGATATTATGAAAAATGATCCTAGCCAAATCAGATAGGATTAAATTATTAAGGTTAATTCCCCCCTTCTGGAAATATAAATGTTTTAAAACAGGGTTCAGAATGCGGGGAATCTAAATGCGCTGAAAGCTTAAAATGTTCGAGGTGTGAGAGTAGGGGGGGGGGGGGGTGGGGGCAGGAGGATTGGAAGGGGTGAAGAGTTTAGCACGTTGATCCCCACGACCAAGAATAAGGTCCCGTTCAAGCTTTGCTGGCACCACTGGTTACTTGGGAACCATCCACCCTCATCAAAACTTGGCGTTTATAAGCAGCTAATTAATCGTAAAACCAGATTTTACGACAGGCGACATGCTGCGAGAATTGCGAGATATAATATTTTAATGTCATAAAGCGAGCGTATGAAGCAAACATTGCTGGAAAGAGGTACTTGAAATAAAATCGAGTGAAATTAAATTTCATGTGAAATGTAGATTCATTTCATTGGATAATAATCTCAACAATGTGTTTGAAATTAGATGATATGAGGGTGATATTTGTATAACCTGAGACTATAATGATGAACGATTTGCAGACAAATTATTTTGATGTCTTTTGGTTATGTGTACTTTGTAAAGTCCAAGCCATAACCAATATATTCGATATAAAACTATAATAATATAATTTTGCACATTTCTCCAATAAATTATCTTTTATATTTCATCGTGAATCAGTTAAAGGGTATTACAGTCCATTGCTTGCGGAATCGAGTGTTACTTTTAAGAATAACATTTTATGTAGATGTTAAAAATCTATAATTCTCTCTAGCTTCCACTACGTTCTATGTATAAGAGAATGGACACCAGCCATGATTATTTATTGAGTAGATTCTAATCAAGTCAATACTATTAGCCATAGACTCATGCCATTTCTCTGATACTTGATTCTATTGTTAAAACGTTTTCGAAATATTTGGCCATACATTCTGTAATATTGAAAGACCGAATTCCATCGTTCTATGTGCAATATCTTGTGAACTGACAGTACATTTGGCAACAATCAGAAGTATTCTGGTGGCAGATCAGTTTTGTACATACCCTCTATCACCATTATCCATCGCAATGTCAATATCATTTCATGATCATTGGAAGCTCGTTTCATATTGAAGTTTAGATATGTTTTCCGATCGAATCTCGAGTTACGAATCTCACATCTAAAGTTACCCTTAGAGACACAACTCCGTTTCAATATTGCAAGTTCTTGAACTTTATCTGTTTCAAACGAGATACCTGGCCTAGTTTTAAGTTGGACATTCTAACAATTTGACATATTTGAATCACTCGGTTTGGTAAAGCATAATATGTAACATATTGCCTAGTCTTAAACAGTATTGATAAAAGCACATCATTCAGAATGTACAGTAAAGAGATTTACTGATAGTAAATCTCCATTAAAAATCATACAATTTAAAAAATTAAATTTATAACATCACTCAATGTATTTTCATACGCATTTATCCATGCACAAGACATCAGAATTCTACATACAGACAGGTGTTTTAAAGGGTATCTCTTACTCTTTAACCATATTAAATTATATTATTTCTTCGATTTTAACTTGAAGTTCTTGGTGACGTATTTTATAAAAAGACTTTATAAATTACATAGCTGTGAGCATTCTAAAAAACGTCAAAATAAGTTAAATAACATAATTACTTCTTCAAAAAGTCTTGGTACTTTTTTTATTTATTTAACTCAGATATCTTATTCGGGTTACAAATTATATACAAAATGTAATTCGGGGTCGCTAGTTTATCAGCAATCGTAATTAACTATTTTTCTACATCTAAGGGAAGTAAGTGCAATATTTCGCGGTTGGCATCAGGGTTGTTATTTTTAACTATGGAGTTTGTAAACATTACTAAAAATAGAAACAATTGAAATTTATATCCCACATCTGCCACCATTTGTAATATTTCCAAATATTAAACTTGACTATGAAGAATTCATATTAAATTTAATTGTTATTGTCAAGCGAAATCGATTTAAATAATCAATTCCATTGAAACTCTAAGTACCGGTACATGCATAGTTCTCTGTTGCTCCACTAAATAATTCAGAGATCCATTCGATGCAAAAACAAAGAGGCGAAACTCATTCGCTTTACCGATCAATTGTAACTGAGAAAAAAGTCGTTTCAGTTCGCCGCTTCTTTCTCTCGGGGCAATCGATGTGAGAGCATTGCATTATCAGAAAGAACACTCGTAGGATTATTGAATTACAATAGGCGTGTGTCACCTAATATTGACGGATGACACGAACCTGGCGGCAGATAATTCTACGCAGTTCCTTGACATTTTATCTTTTACTGGAGATATATTTCCTTGAAATTGACAAGACTCCAAGAAAGTGTGAAATACGTACCTATCAAGAATTGATACATTCTGTTCTTATTTTCTTACACATTCGTATATTTATTTTGTTTTGCAACAAAACTAAATTATATGAAAGAAAATATATCGAATGTCACATCACGTTACTATCAAAAATGATCATTCCGAGTTCCGACCAATTTGAAAGAACGTTATAACAGCGTCTGTATTTATTATTAATATCTGTACATCACTGGTAGAAGGTCAGTAGTCCATTTTCTTAATTTTACGTCGCACTTTTGTAAAGATGCACCTATTCAAGCTCAATCATTAGCCATTTGACTGATGTCAACAAATACAGTTATGAAATGTAGAAATTTTCTGACCCACCGGAGGTCAAATCTTTTAAATTTGCAGTTCAGAAGGCAGAATTACTGTTTTTTTATGTCACTTCAAGAATCATTGAAATGGATTTCCAGCCTTCTACCTCTGAAGTACATATATTGTACCTGACAGAGACGTCGAAGCATTAGTGGACAAAGCATTAGTAGATAAATGATCCTTTGGTTACCCATAATTAAAATGAGAATATGGATTGAGATGTACAAATTTAGTTATATACTATTAGTTTAAATCCTACTCAGTTGTTGTTCCTTTTATTCAAATTGCAAATAAAGTACATCATGATCAACCATGCCATACGAGTTCAACTACTACGAGTACAACAATGAGTGAAATGAAATAAACTTTTGATTTTAATCTTTGGGTCTGCTGCTAGTAACTATTGATATTATTATGTAGCCATTACACAAATTTGTACTTAGTCGCTCTTTTTCTCCCCACATCAGTTAAAACGATCACAAAACTTCCCAAACAAAAAAATACAACACGACGAAATAAACTCACATCCCTTTGTATTACGAAATTGCTTATTACACCCGAAAATAAGCTGTTCGTGTTTTCTACCACTGCAATGTATACCTGTAGTTTTCCCTCACCTCACCCCCATCTATATTCCCATTTGTAAACGCAAGATTCGCGTGCTCGGTCGTACATTTGGGCAGGTCTAGGGGACCCGATGCACTGACTAGTGACTCCCTAGAGGCCGATATTTCATCCGGAGCAGAGCACAGTTGGGTGTGGAGACTAACAGAAAGGGATTCGATAACAATAAAGTCTTACTTGACTAGTTGAAACAAATCTTTGAGATACTATGGCGGTGAAATTGACCACGTAGCATCATCGTTTATATTAATCTTAGTAATGTGCCACCAACTTGTAATAAGATAAGGATTTGTTTGTTCTCAGCAAGACTTGTCCATAAAGTGAACATTAAAAGATATTAACTAATTACAAGTAAATTAAGTATTACAATTAGGCTATCAAGTTTGGCGCGGTTTTATGATAAAAGGTAACAAAACTGTCAAGTGTAAAATGACCGATATCCTATACCCAGGAAAAACTACCTGTTATATGACTGAGCCCGTTGGCAGTTGCGATGGTAAACAATAATAATCACTGAAAATTAATAAGCATGATTGAAATGTAACAAATATGTGTGACTGATAACACACACATCTTCAGTGAAGACAATTAAATCACACGAAATTTGTATCGGATGAATTAAAATATTTTTAACATGATTTCCATATCCTTTCGAACTATCATTAATTTCGTTGTGCATTGAAACTAAAAGATTGTGTATTTTTCGTAAAGATTGATAAAAAAAAATTGTATAATCCCAAATATTTCAACAAATGTATTTGTCAAGATGGTTTGTTACCCATATCACTGAAATCCTTTTGCATACAAATTTCCAAATAACCAGCGTTACTTTGTACTAATAAATGGTTATTCAAGGAGTTCCACGAAGTCTTAAACTCTAAGTTGATACGAAATTCAGAATTATTTTTATTTCCGAATATAATTCTATTCGTTCTGACAATAATTAGCATAATCACCACCTTCAAACTTAATATACGCCAATGTGCTTTATGTGGTTCTTCGGATCTGCTCAAAGCTGAAGATATTTTGTTTTGTGTGGTAAGTTGGATTAAAATCCCCTCACATTACATAACAAATTCCATGAAAATCTTCCAAATTTGAGCAGCATTTCGAAGCTGTTTAGTAAGTCTTGCGGTTGTCTTCTTCCCAGAAATCCCTTCCGACTGCCAGTCTTGTTCTGCAAACTCGGAGACAATACCGCAAGGCAGAGCGCAGATTAGCGACTATACATGGATCATGTTTTACATTTAATTCCAGCGTACTTCTCTGTTGTTCGAGAAGGAATTCCAGTGAAGAGGGATGCTGAGTATTCGCTCCATGAAGATTCTTTTGTTATACCTTTATATAAAACTGTGTGCGTTCATTTTTCTTCAAAATAATATTATATTTTCTAGACAATAGATTCTCATCAACACAGATTGCTATTTCCCAGATTCCCACTTTTTCTATCTCGAATTTTTGGTGTTACTCCATCTATGTAAATAATACTGGATTGTAATACCGAACTTGGGCATTAGAATTTGTGAGGATTAAATAAACTTTTATAACTACGTAGAATGGAAAGTATAGTTTAGCTATTTGGTTTAAAATTAGGGAACACTTTCGTAGATCCATTCATTCAAAAATTAATCAATTTTCCACCATACAACAACAAAAATGTGTATTGTGTGAGAATTGTTAGAAGATTAATGTAATAATTAATGAATACTAGGTGTCATTATAACTAATGCCAATGAAAATAATACTTAATTCAGATATGAAATGTTAAGAAATATTTACACCCCAAAAGAATATCAGTTATAAAAATTTGATTATTACTTTGATGAACTTTAGGCTGAACTTTCCAAAGCTTTTATCATTCTTCACTAACTAGCATGTTAATGAAAATACCAAAGTTTCAGGTGTCTTCCCACCTTTTCCGTGTTAATGTGTTAGCCAGTGCATGTGCGTGCAACCGACTCGATTGCGTTTTAGGACTGAAGCATATTTTACTATTTACGACCATATTAAAGTCCAAGTAATTCTAGCGATAATAAATTTAGAATTGAAAGTTTACGAATGAGAAAGGTTGTGATATCTCAAAAGTAAATGTCGATAACGTTTTACTGTGAGTGGGTGGCAATATCGTCCTCGCATGAAATAAAATGAGGATATTCGCGATATGAACAATTTGATTCAGAGGTTTTAAAAACACGCACTAGCTCTTTCTTCAATGGAGAGTATAGTTTCACTCAGAAAAAGAGAGTTCAAATACCACTGAGTTTCCCTCGTCTTTTTCTCTCGATCTTACAGGTAAGACATTTTGATCCTCTAAGACGACCTTAACTTTCAACTTTGACGCAATATGTTCCTTCGATTGGCGACGTAGGATTACTACTTCCGATTCTTGAAAAACACGATAAGACTCAACACTCTCGGAGAGAGTGAGAGAGAGAGAGAAGGAAAAGAGCTCGTAAAATGACGTGATATAAAATAACGTCAAAATAGCGATAATATTGAAAGAGGTGGACAAAAATTCATCTCTTCTTTTTTAAAATGTGAGAGACCTTGTGTGTGTATTGCATTAAACATAAGGATCTTGCGTCATTGTGATTTACGGAAGGGTGTTCAGTCCATATTTGAGTGGTGTCAAGTTTCAGATGAAAGGATATGGGAAAATTCAATAGTCCGTATTTCTTTTCTTTCTGAAATCGAAAGAAAAATAGAAGGTAAAAGAAGCGTATGATCAATAAAATATGACAACGAATAGGTAATGTAAAGAAGGTAGACAATAAAGTGTTACTTGAGAGAATTATAATAGTATCGATTCGGATTCTCTTCTGGGCGAAGAAAGCATTTCTATCTACGGACCGAAGGCACAAATAATAATAAAAAAAACTTTCTGGAATCCGAGGGAAATTTATGGTCCGTGTCGACACCCTGGCTCCATTTAACGCAATTTCGTTCCTTCGAAAACGAATTGATTTGCAAATCACAAACTAAACAAATCTTTCGAGGCCTGAATTTTAAAACAACTGTTTGATTGTTCTTTCATGGAATCAAAAATCCTCGCCTTCTGACAGGTAATGATTAAAAAAATATGTAAATCGTGAGGAATCGAAGGATTTTGTAGTATAATTCCCTTCGTTATACCGTTCACAGACGGAGAAACTCTTTTTTTCTCCTGGATATAGGTGAATGATTTCATGGCTCAAGTGACCCCTCACGAAATGGCGGCCATTTTCAGCCCACAAATCTTGTCGGCTCTTCCGGGTAGTGGTTCGTGAAATCGGCCCCGATTAAATCCTAACGCTAGATCGCTTTTCAAGCAGTTTGTTTTGTGAACGCGAATCTCGCTTACCGCAAGACCTTTCAACATCGCACGCAAATTGCAAACACATCGAGACAGGCAAGTTCAAAGTCAAAGTGTAGGTACTTAGTTTATGATTTTCTAAACGGAAGTAAGAAAATCCGTGTACAATTTAGAAAGTGT